>JAGKTI010013533.1:0-22898 GCA_018397915.1 Birgus latro
CTAATTCGTGGAAAGAAGCCAATATCCACCCAATTCCAAAGAAAGGAAGTTCCTCTGACCGCTCTAATTACAGACTAATAGCTATCACATCTACTCATGGTAAAGTATTTGAAACTGTATTTAATAAGCACACAGTTAAACATCTTGAATCAACAAGTAAATAAGTGATAGTCAATATGGTTCTTGCACAGAAGATCCACCATTGACATAATCTCCTGACTCATACCATCCATCAGTCAATTGACCAGCATGGGGAAACTCATGCAGTAGACCGTGAAGTTTCTAAAGCTTTTGACACAGTGTTGCAGCGTTCCCTGCTGTCCAAACTCCCTTGCTATGGACTAATGTCTTTTGTTTCTCTGCTTTCTTTATATCTCAGTGACAGGAAAATAAGAGTAAAAGTAGATGATGTATATTCTAATTTCCACTCAGTTAACGCCGGCGTGCCACAAGGATCAGTTCTGGCGCCACCCCTATACCAAGTTCACATTAATGATCTCTTATCTGTCACTCACAGTCCCATCCATTCATATGCAGATGAGTCAGCACTTAACAGCTCATTCATACTCAAACCCCCATTTACAAAGTTGATATCTCTAGCTCAACTCAGTACAGCCATCTCCATAAATTAAGACTTATCTAAGATCAATGAATGAAGACAAAAAACCTTGTCTCATTTAATGATAGTAAAACCAAATATATTCAATTTACTAAGAGACATTGCCAAATTCGTGTATTACCTTCAGTGCTACTAATATTCCCATCTCCAAAAGTATTGAATTTCTTGGTGTTTCACTTAATAATGACCTCAGCTGGACCTCTCATGTCAGATCACTTGCTAAAACCGCCTCAAAGAAATTGGATTGTTGTACAGAGTCCGTAACTTCTTCACTGACGAACAGTTAGCTGTAATTTTTAAATCATGTGCACCCTCAGCTTGAATATTGCTCACCCTTGTGGAATGGATGTGAAGAGGTTGCACTAGAACAGGTAGGTAATATTCAGAACAAAGCTGTTGGAATTATTAATAACCCTGCTATTATAAATAAACTACCTCCTCTACAAGTAAGAAGGAATGTTGCCTCCCTTGCAGTGTTTTACAGATACTTTTATGGCAAATGCTCAGACGAAGTTGCGTCCATTGTGCCACCTCTCCACGCCTTCCCTCACGCTACACGGGCATCTGGTAGTCTCATATTGCAGAACTTTTGCCTGTCACAATTCTTTTATTCCCCGAACTGCATCTCTCTGGAACTTGCTTCCCTGGAATTGTTTCCCTCTCAACTTCAACCTATAGCTGTTGAAGTCCAACTGGTACAGATATTTTATGACTGGAGGATGCCAGTAATCTGGTGGATGGATTATTTTTTATAACTGTTTTTTTCCTTCCTCTGTTTTGTTATTAAAAAAACAAACAAACTCAGATTTGAGCATAGGTGTGTTGGCTTTAGTACAAAATTCGTTAGTAAAATAATGCAGACTATTTCATGATATTCACAGAGAGAGAGAAAAAAAAAGAGATCCTGAGACATCTTCCTATCCCAAGAGCTTTTCTTACCTGTAAATAGCTACAGGCCTAAGGACATGGCCTGTACCATCCACATATAATAAGAAATATATGTATTAGATGGAAATCACACCTGTTGTAATGAAGTAGATGGGTGTATGAAAGACGGGGAATGTTGGTTTTGGTCGAAGGGTTATACAAAAATATAACAGGGGCAGTTAAGCTGTGACTCCGACAAACAGGAAATAATGAGATAAATACTTAGTGAAGGAGACCAACATCAAGCTTTTGAGCAGTCTGGGAGAAAGCTTGGAAAACAGAACAGTAATCAGACAGAAAATGTATGAATCAGAAATGAATGAAAGTAATGTAGAAGTGGAATGATTTCTGGGAAAAGACTGAATTAGAAAAATACTGTAATGTACCAAGTAACTTAAGAAATAATTGCACACTGAAGTAAAAAGTAATAATCAAGAATGTTAATACAAAAGTAGTACGATTACTGAGCTAAGCTGGGAATTTACTAGTAATAACTGAGACAGGGAAGGTGACAATAGTATAGGGGAGAAAATTACAGTCAGATATAAACAGGTGTGCTAGTACACACACCTGATAACCAATATTTTCCATCATGGTGTACTGGTCATGGCTGGATCACAGGTGTGGAAATAAATTGCTAAAAAAAAACAGAAAAAAAACGGTATTACTGCATCCTTCAAGTGTCTGTGTTGCAGTAAAAGTCGCCAATCAATCAGTTTCGTAAAGAAGCAGACCAGTCGGCATTCTAAATATAATTATGTAATAACTATGTATGTACATCCTGCAATATAAATTTAGGAACAAAGGATGTACTGCTACATGAGTAAAATGTACACAATCTAGATATGCTGCGGTATAGTTCCTGACTGGTGAGCTGGCAGGAAACATATCAAGGAAACCTATGAAGTATGCAATAATACATTCACTTTGCTCGTATCAATTTATATCTAGATATCATCAATAATTTGTTCATGCAAATAATAGCAAAAGGAGGATAATTCATAATTAACGTTTTCGCATTCAGGGGAAACTGTTTCTATTGATGTTCTTAAATCACCTGTTATGGAATCTGGTGCAGAGTATTTGTTTGTGGCAATTGATCATTTCTCACGTTACTGTATTTGCGTTGTTCTCCAAGACATGACCGCTAAGATTGTTGCACGTACCTTCATTGATCTTGTTATTTGTCTTTTCACTACGCCATTAACCATTATTACCGATAATGGTTCGCAGTTCAGCACCAGTCTCCTTATTGAGATATGTAGACATTATAGCATCGATAAATGTAATGTCACACCCAACCATCCGTCGTCCATTGAGGTTGCCACACAAGTTGCTGCCTCTAGCATCAGCTCCATTAATAAATCCATTGGGGATAACTACATTCTTTGTCTCATGTGGAGTTGATAATTCTTTGCCCTATTCAATGCTATTATCAAAACCTAGTCCACTCAATAATTTGGACAATTATAATTACGAAAGTGAAACTGTTAGACTTCCAGAAAATAAGCCAGTACATAAAGGCTAATATGGCCTAGTCTGAAGGGGATATGTTACATCGTCAGCATAGCTCTGCCTCACCCATCAGTATTAACATTGGAGACTTAATACTCGCTCGTTAACAAACTCGCACTTCTACACTGGATGACAAATTTCCGGGACCACACCGTGTGATGTCTCGAACATTAAAAATTTGAGATTAAAGATCTGTTGTCATCTGAGAGTTAATGGGTTCATGCGGATGATCTTAAGGGAACTCCCCGGTACTTTGAATGAGAGGATAATCAGGAAAATAATGCATTTTCTTCTTCCTCTTGTACAGCACCTCCTACTGTTTCCCTTGCTTACTCTTCATCACCGTCTACTCTACCTCTTAATGAGGTCAGAACCACTTAGCTGATCGCAACAGTAATCCGGATTTCTTCTGTACGTAAGATGTTTTGGAGACTGTGGACAGCCTTGCTGGTACTGACTAGGTTCAGATCATCTCTGAGTGACGAGGACAGTGTTGGGGTCCTCCACCAAGAGGCACTGGTAAACCCCGTGGGGCAAGTAATGTTTGTGGGGGACGTCATCTCAATCCGTTATGATCTTCAGAATTTGGTGAAAATCACACAAGAGCTTCCAAAATTTGCTAATCATCTCTTCACCATACGATCCCTATTTGCTTCCTTAGTAACCAAACATGTGAATGAATCTTTTTGGTTCCACTGTATAAAACCTTTTCAGTGGAAACTTGTTTGGATCAAGAAACTATTCTTTAGTTTAAGTGCCTCCCTGTCCCACAGTGGCCTTGTCGGAAGATCACATTCACGTGTAAAACGAGGTCTCATTGATCTCGGTAGCAAAGTCCATGGTGGTTGTCTTGGCTTAGTAACATCTAGTGATTTGTCGGCATTTCTTGAACAATTAGAAACGTTTGCTTCATTTTGGGACGTAGAGGATAGGTTTTTGAACGTTCATCATAAGTTACAAGGTAAAATTGTCACACATATTAATGAAACGGGCAAACAAGTGCTATGCTTGGCCGTCCCTGTGGCTGCGGCAAGGAAAAAATATCTGTATCCACAATGAAGTGTTTGACGTATGGCCTAAGGCAACTCAAGAAATTTACACTCTGCCAGTCCTGGCTTTTGAATTAACAGGGCCTGGGAAATGCAGCACCCTTCCTTCCCTCTACCTCCTTCCTGCTGACCCCTTTGTGGTCCACCTTTTCATTTACAGTGTACTGCAGTATTAAACTGTACTGGGAGAATGTATTGTTGTGAGCAACAGATGGAAGGAGAATATAAAAAAAGTATGGATCAGTTGGTTCAAGGATTGTGCGGATAAGGTTGAAAGTAGGATTACAAACGGGGGCAATTGTATGTGTGTACGCTCCAACGCAAGATCGTCCAACCAGAGTGAAAGAAGAGTTCTGGGCAAATGTGGTGTAGGCATTATATAGGCATTAGTATATATCTCATAAACACAGTGTACAGGATGTAGTGTCTGCTGGAGATGTACACAGCTTCTCGCTAGGGATGTCAATTCACATAATGTCTATCCACAATCTTGTCCCAGACCATCAAGAATCCTTAACATATGATATATCTCAAACATCCTCGTAGTCCAGACAACCAAGAATTTCATGACGTATTCAAACACGTGGAAGTCCACGTGAACAGGATATCTATCAGACACTACCTCACCAAACATCCTCTCCAAGCTGTATATAATGTCGGAGAGATTCCCTTCCGATCAGAAAGGGAGAAAAGGGCTAGAGAGATGGCCCAACATGAGGGTCAGCTAGGAGACTTTGGCCGCCACGCAAAGTTACGCTGTAAATCACTATTCGGTATAACAGTACAATAAAACCCACCTCGTTGATACACAAAAAGGGGAGGGGGGGGGGTGAAAGATAGAGAGAGACCTACCTTATTTACTCTGGCCGACATCCCATTATTAAATTTCAGCGATAGTTGAGCCATACCACGTCTCACTTTATTCTGGCTGTGTTTGACGATCCACATTCGCCTTCCCTATCTCCCTACAAGTACCCACGACCACGCTATCGAGATTAGTGTCAGCGGTAAACTACATCAAACTGGGCCTTACGAGTTTATACAACGCTCATCGATATTAGTTTATACATTTATCGATATATGCAGTAGCCAGAATAAAGTCATGAGACGTAGTATGGCTCAACTATCGCTGCAAATTAAGTAGTTGGATGTCGGTTAGAGTGAATAAGGTAGCCCTCTCTCTATCTTTCACCTCCCACCTTCTTGTGTATCAACGAGGTGAGTTACAGCACTCTTGGGTTACGGAGTTTTATTGTACAGTTATACCAAATAGTGATTTTCAGCGTAACTTAGTGTGATGGCCGAAGTCTCCTAGCTGACCCTTGTGTCGGGCCTTCTCTCTAGCCCCTTCCTCCCCTCTCTGTTCTGAAGGGAATCTCTCCGACATTATATACAGCTTGGAGAGGATGTTTGGTGAGGTAGTGTCTGATAGATATCCCGTTCACGTGGACTTCTACGTGTTTGAATACGTCATGAAATTCGTGGTTGTCTGGACTAAGAGGATGTTTGAGATATATCATATGTTAAGGATTCTTGATGGTCTGGGACAACAAGATTGTGGATAAACATTATGTGAATTGACGTTCCTAGTAAGAAGCTGTGTACATCTCCAGCAGACAAGACACTACATCCTGTACATTGTGTTTATGGGATATATACTAATTCCTATATAATGTCTACATATAGCTCGGTCACGCCCCTGTAGTACCAACGACAGTAAATGGTCAACATATTAATGCATATTTATACACATTACAATCAATTTGTAAGTTATTTAAGTGAAATAATATTATAAAAGTTACATAACTGGGATACTGTAGTCATTGTAGGTATAAAATTGTACATATATAATATAATAGTAATATTAAAATAATACCATGGCAAGTCTACTGTAGTCAATTATACAATATATATGAGAAGGACTTGCTGTACATATTTACTATTATGGAAAAGTTTGAAAGGAATGAGGTAGAGTTTTTGACTGGGAATATGAATGGAAAAGCAGGGAATGTGAAGGTGGATGAAATAGTAGGCGAGTGGGGTGTGACAGAAGAAGTGGATGACAGTGGCAGTGCTCTAGTGGACATTTGAGCAGGGAAGGGGTTGGTGACAGTCAATACCCTCTGTAGACACAAAATGATCCACAGGCATACATGGCAAGTAAGGAGACGGGTGGGTTGTGAACTGGATGAACGGAAGGCAATGACTGATTATGTATGTGTGGATAACAGAATGAGAAGGTAATGGATGCAAGAGCATACAGAGGCTGGGGGAGTGGACTTTCTGACCACCAGATGATGGTGATGATAGTCAAGGTTAAACTGCAACGAAGAAATAGAAGAAGGGAAGGACAGGAGGAAGTAATCCATACAAGGAGGGTAGAAAAGTTGCAAGAGGATGGAAAAAAAAGAGAATATAAGAGAGAAGTGGAGGAGCGATTGAGTAAATTGATCTGATGCAGATGTGAGAGGTGAAAGATGTGTCCAAGATATTCGCGGAAGGAATCTGTGCAGCATGCGAACTGGTCTTTGGGTGAAGAAAAGAGAAAAGGGGTTGCATGGAACAGCATGGTGGAATGAAGAGTGAGACAAACTGTAACACAAAAGAAGAAAGCCTATAGTGAGTAGATGGGAAGAAGAGGCATGGTGAAAACTACGATGTGGAAGAGAGTGTTATATGAAGAGAGGGAGAGAGACGTGGAAAAATTAGTAAGAGAGAGTGAGATAAGACTGAATGAGGATTTTGGACAGAATTTGAGTGTAAAGTGAAGGGAATGTAAGAAAATGTTCTGGAAAGTGGTAGAGTTAGAGAAGGTGATAAAGAAGTTAGTAGGGAAGTGAAAGCTAAAAATGGAAGGTTGCTTGTGGACAAGGGAGAAAAAGTGAGCAGATGGAAAGAACAGTTTAAGGAACAGTTAAACACAGACAATGAAAAGAATGCGGCTATAAGTGGCTGGGGAACGGCTGGGAGAAGGAGGGAGGTGCAAAGAGAGGAAGTGATCAGTAGGATAGAAGTAATGGAAGCAATGAAAAAAGTCAAAATAGGGAAAGCCCCAGGAACTGATGGAGTGGTGCTGAAATGATGAAGCATGGGGGCAAAGATAATAGTGGATTGGATATAGAAGATGTGCAGATTGGAGGGTAGAGTCCCAGAGGATTGGAAATCAGGCATAATTTTTCTCCTGGAAAAAGGACAAGGGTGTTTGGTAATCATAGGGGCATTTGCCTTTAAGTGTTATAGGAAAACTATATTGTAGGATATTTACTGACAGAGAGAAACAACCGAGGAATTAGTTGGTGAAGAACAGAGAGGTTTTAGGAAGGGAAGTGGTGGCGTAGATATGATATTCATCCTTAGGTCGTTAGTAGAAAAGTTTCTAGAGAAGGGAAAGAAGTATGAGACCATCATGGATTTGGAGAAAGCATATGACAGAGTGGATAGACAAGGAACGTGTAAAATATTAAGAATATAATTATGAAGTGAATGAGAAGTTGATGAATGCCATGAAGAGTGTGTATGAGAGTGCTAGGGTACAGGGCTTGTAGATAGTGAACGGGGTGAATTTTCCTCCCTGAATGTTGGATTGAAACAGGTATGTGTCATGTCTCCATGGTTGTTCAGTCTTTATATAAATGGAGCAATAAAAGATATGCAAGGTAATGCAGTGGATATTGGAGCAACCCTAATGATACAGGGCAGCATTTGGAAACTTCCTGTAATGCTGTTTGCAGATGATACTCTGTTGTTAAGTGAAGAGGAAGGGGAACTGCATGGATTAGTGAATAAGTTTGGGAGAGTGCGTAATAAACGGAATCTGAGGGTAAATGAAGGGAAGAATAAAGCTGGGGTCTTAGAGGGAAAGGAAGTCACAAATTGTACAGTGAGGTTGGATGCTGAGGAAGTGGGTGGTGTGATGAGTAGGATGGAGGTTTGGAGGATGAAGTGCTTGAAAAGATACAACAGGGAAGTAGGTTGCTGGTTCTTTGAAAGCAGTGATAAGAAATAAGGAAGTGAGCTTGGAAGTATGTGTTGCTGCATGATAGTATTGTGATACTAACTCAAACGTACGGAAGTGAAACTTGGACTTTGTTGGAAGAACACAAGGCAAGAGTGAGAACCGTGGAAATGAGTTACCTGAGAGGAGCATGTGGAGTTACATGGAGAGACAGACTGACAAATGAGGAAGTAACGGAGGATTGTCATTTGGATGTGGATGTGACAGAAAGCGTTCAAAGAAATACACCGAGGAGGTTTAGCCATGTGGAAAGGATGGAGAACGAGAGACTAACGAGAGAGTGTATATGAGTGAAGGGGGGGGGGGGGGAGGAGGGAGGGGGAGGCCGAGGATGAGATGGAGGGATGGAGTGGAGAGGTATATGAGAGAGAGTAGTGTGAGCGGGCTTGAGGGCTGTGAAATGGCGGAGGACAGGGCGACATGGAGGCGATTTGTTTGTGGCCACTCATTTCGGGATTAAGGCGTCTGGCAATAGGTAGACAGACTGTACTGCTCCTACAATGATTCTCTCTTCTGTTGTATTGTTTCTCACTCTGCCCAGTCATCATTCTCATACATGTGAACCACTGGAGTGATACTTTTAACACTTCTTATTTTCTGCTCCATTCCTGTCGGGTATATGTCTTGGATTTGTGCAGTGTGGTCGGTAACTCTGTGTACTGAACCCTTTCATGCTGTAAATACCCACCATCTTCTGGATAGACACTATCTTCTCTGTTCATAAGTTCTCAATATTCCTATCTTTTTTTCACTTTTATTTCACATTCAGGTGCACTTTAAGTCCCTGAGTTCATCTGCTATGTCCTCCCTAAAAAAAACCTTTTGTTTCCTGTTTTCTCTTAATCATCTCCTTACTGACAGTATATACTGCTGTGTTGTTGTGCTTTCTCCCTCGTACATCTGATCAGTTTGTATTTTATTTTTTTTCACCCACATTCATTCTAAATTTCCTCTTCTCACCAAACCACACCAACCACAGATTTTTATATATATTGATTCTGTAACCAATATTACATCATCTTGAGAGATGAAGTGCTTTCCTTCCAATTCTATCCATCTCACTACATCGGACAAACTTAATCCCGTTTCAAATTATATAAAACTCTCTCGCCAGCTGTTCCATGTGTAGTAGTAGTTATTGTAGCTGCCGGCTTGGACGCACCTGAAGTGAGCAGACAGCACAACTATACACTTCAAGCCGTATTTTACAGCTCCTAAATGGAAAATGATTTGTAGAGCCGAGACTACCATCTTCTGTCACTGACGAATTTATCCAAACTCACCCAGTGCTGTATGCACGGGAACAGATATGGAAGGCCTTTGGACCCCAGGATGAGATGATAATTTGGGAGCTCTGTTAGTGAGGAAGTCTGTATAATTTGACGTTGAGGGAGCCTCGACAGGTATGAACACGTAAGAACACATGAAAAGACAAACTATTGCGCGTCTTAAATGTGCGCCCCTTGGTGGTTTTGAATCCAGTTCGGTAGGGTATGTAGACACGCACGTTACCAACTCAATATGAAGGAAGCTAAACACCCTGGATGCATCATTCATTCTTCATGCAGTTCTCCTCCCTTCCATTCGCTCACATACACGATACTTTCGGATGGGAACTACCATTTATTACAACTGTACTGTGCTGAGAATCGAATCCCAGATTGCCAGATGACAGACAGACAGCTTGTCCACCGTGCATCGATGGCAAAAGTTAGCTCTGTCAGCAATAAACTTATGGTCATGAAATAGCTCTTCCCCCACCCACACTGTTGGTTCTACTGTGTTAAGTCGCCGTCTGACGTTCGACATCGTATTGTACATGCCGTTCGCCTGTTCCAAAACGCATCCGATGGAGCCAGTATAAGAACTCTGTAGTGACACAAGAAAAATTATCTGTTGAACACACATTGTGATGGGATCGAATCCTGGACAATCAGATAACAGTAGGAGCAGATTATCCACTGATCATATTAAACCTACTTCTACCTGCAACAATTACGAACCAAGAATTATCCCACCCCTTTAGCTGGCCTGATGGATATGTAGAAGCTGTTACTCTCTGCCATTCGGTGAAAACAGCATTTTACCTGTGGCACTACAAGGCTGTTAGACCACATCGGCTCCAGCAGATGTGCTCTGAGCGCAATTGTCAACTATGTGCCCGAGTCAGGGTGCTATTCATTCCTTTGGATCTATAGTAGGAAAAGGGAAATGCATACATACTAGTTTGCAGTGAAGCAAAATGATACCATTTTTAGCGACAAGTCCTATACCGTCGTGCTAAGTGTGTGTGTGTGTGTGTGTGTGTGTGTGTGTTGAACAACCCCTCCTTGGCTATTTGATGGATTTTTATGAAAGTTCCCAGGTGAATCCGTGGGTTCTCAGAAAGCTCTTCCACTGTAATTATATAAGTTTCCAACCATGATTTTTAGGAAGGGTTAGACTCTTAGCCAAATAAAAACAATCTCAGCAATAATGAAAGGAAGGCAGATATGGCTTTGATGTAATATATGTTGTTCAACGGAATCTTATCCGCAAAGTGATATTAATGCGATATATAGGGAGTGTATCCCCCCCAAAAGATTCTTCTGGGATCAGCCTTCCCTACCAAAAATATAAGTGATAAGAAATGAGGGAAAATTAGAGCAAAACGATTTCAATTAAACTTCTCAGGTAAGCTTGGCTTGTTGCTTCCTAATGTCCTCTATCTATAAAAAAAAAAAAAAACTATTTTTAGGGGAGATGCCTCCTCAAAAAACAAATAAATACAAAATAGGAGTTCAACGTGTCTGACTTTCATTTGTATCAGTAAGGCATTAACTATGAATTACAACGTTATTAATATGACATCTTCGGTATCAGTACGACATTGAAATGGCATTTATATGACACCATTAACACGGTATAAATACATCATTGATACGACACCAAAATCGCATATACCTAGATGTTGCAAGAAAGCGCAGAATTGTTGCTGAGAGCTCGTGCTGTGAACTGATTAGAGAGAGTATTTGCAAGCTCAGCCAAATATGCCTGTTACCAGCTATCATTTGATTGCTCCTTAGTTATTTCCCATCAGCTTAGTAACAGTTTAGAAAGCAACTAGACACCAAGGGAGTAGGACGTACTGTACATTCCGTTGAGACGCGGGATTTGCTAGTTAGGTAGTAAGAGGGTTCTCAGTACTTCTCGTATTTTTCCGTTACGTGTCAGAGTTGCCAGTTAGTCTGCCATTTTTGAGATTTATTTTGTAAAGTTATACATTAACATTTATGCTCCATTTCTCTATAATGTTTCATTTATGTGACTGCTTGTTAAATTATGTAATTTTATCTCAGTCTGTATGGTAAATAATTTAGAGTGTTGTGTAGTGTAAGAAAACTCTGGCATGTTTTGGATGTCTCCGATTTGGTAACTATTATTGCACGGGGCACGTACCAGCACGTTCTAGAACGTTGGAGAAAAAGATAAGGCTATATAAGGAGGTGGAAGCGCTTAGGGGAGTCAGTTTTGTTTCAGTTCAGTTTGAGTTTAGTTCAGTGTCAGTGCAGACTGTATAGCTCCAGTACTTGTGAAAACAGTGAAGTGAAGTTGGCACGCATTAAGTGTAGTTCTTTAGAAAATAATGACAGCGAACTGAAGAAGCCAGTGTTTATTTACCATGCCTATGCTGATCTGTCTTGTTGTACACTGAAAGGCTGCCTCTAGGAAGAACAACTCACTGGGCAACCTCCTTCCTGTACAGAACTACTGATGATGGAGGCTGTGGCAGTCTCGGACGTGGACGCACCAGTGGTGTCAGGAGTGTGGGATCTTTAGAAAAGGGATTCAGCGAGTCTAACCTTCGACATGGAGGCAGAAAGTGAACAGACGAGAAGCCAAGCTAGGCAGGACGAGGTGTCATTGGGTGAAATTACGATGCTATTATTAGCACAGAATGAAGGACAGAAAGAACTCTAAGAACAATTACAGGCACAGAACGAAAGACAGAAAGAACTCAAAGAACAATTACAGGCACAGAATGAAGGACAGAAAGAACTCAAAGAACAATTACAAGTGTAACGCAGGATTTTTCTGCCTACGTCATAAAAGACTACTTTAGCTATGCCACACCGCTTTAGCCACCAGTTTAGGGGCGCTAAATTTAGCCCTCTTGAAATTTGAGATAATCCCACCGGACTGACACCAGTGTAATAACAGAATTTTGAGTTCCCTTAAAAAAAAAAAAAAGGGAGACAAATTAATAATTCCAACGAACTGATACTTGATTTTAGTATTATTACAGAGTTTACTGTTACTGCCAGTAAATTAAGAGAAAGGCCACATTAATAATTAAAATTATTTGGTATCGCTGCCACCACCCAGCAGTTGCCGGGAAAAAAAAAAGAATCAATGTTATTTATAGTTTAGTCCCATTCGATGGAAGAGGGACAAGGCCTATAACATGGTAACGTGATCATTTTAGAGGAGAGCGTGGTTCTTTAGATGAACATGCTTTGTGGGCCATCCCGTTTCACTTGTACTACCCCATAGGATTATAACCAAACACACTTGTCTATTATCTACTTATCTATATTAATGTCCTTAATTACACAGCAATGATATAGTTTCAAACCCGATCTAATTACTAGATCTTAATCACTTGTCTCCATTACAACAGAATAATTGACAGAGAATGCAAGATCTATTCCACACAGTTCAAAAGCTTCTCCCGACTGCACCATAGAAAACCTTTACAACAGGGGTAACTCTCATAAACACTCCACGCACGGTCGCACAAGGACTCATGGCAAGATCCAGTTACAACGGGTTACAACGGTTTACTTCAGTTCTAAAGAAATCAACCTTATTTTACCTGGGTTACACCACATGACATTTCAAAGGAAAATATACTTAACCAACATTTCTAACCTATAGAACTCAGTGCTCACAGCGCTGCACACGGCGGGACAATACACTTTTCCGCCTTCTCACACACCTTTAACCAACATAATACATTTGTTTTATAAGAAATTAGCTTACTAAGTGGACCAACCGACTTTGACTATACTGTGCATTGGAAATAGACTATGTGTAAATTAGTGTAAAGGGCTTCCGGGCACTGGACTTGTGACTCTCATACAATGGCCGGCGCAGACTCCATGACCCGACGCCATTTGCCGGCTCTGAAACACGAGCATCCACTCACAATGAAGTCTTTCTCGAGAGTCAGGGGTTTTAATATGCTCAGCTATCTTACTTTAATTATGGTTATATCAACAACTAATTATGATGACGTATAAGAGAAAAATACAGTAAGTTCTCGGAGCTTTACCTGAAACACGAGCATCCACTCACAATGAAGTCTTTCTCGAGAGTGACGCTCCCCGGGCACGCGAGAGCTAATGCCCGCGAACATCCGCTCCGATCGCACTGTCTGGCTCTAACTACAAACAGTTACGTTACTGTCACCAGGTTATGACATCGCACCAGAATTCGAAACAAACACGTACGCATTACTCTGCTTATAAAAATATGACTTATGATGATTTAAATTTTGTGGCTATAGCATAGGTCTAACAATTGAACATACGATGCCTGAAATCACGGTTTGATACACTTTCTCTTTGTTTCGCCCGCGGCATTAATCAACAACTGAAGTCTGTGCCAAATAAATTAATTTTCGCGGTCATCTATGTCATTCATCAATAGTCTGGCTTTACTTAAGTTCTTAAACAACGTTATTCAGTAGAACAATACGGCTACACTAGCCTAAGTACAAAAATTCTGAATTCTAGGTATAAATATGACTACTCGCCAATATAAGCACCAAATTAACTCTCTCTGCGGTTCAACTGAAGCCAGATGCCTGCCCGTCCTGTCCAGTTGCTTTCACTAGTAAAATCAAGCCCAAAATACGATTTACAAAGTCCACTTCACACTTTACTTTTCAACACGGTCCAGAATATACACTTATCACTTACATAACCTAATGTAAATCACATATTATATACTTAACCTATACTTATACTAACTTAAATTACTCTTATACTACTTATCTTATATGTAAAAAAAAATGGCATTACACAAGCACAAAGTGAGCAACTGCAAGCACAAAGGGAACAACTACAAGCACAAAATGAAGAACAGAAAGAGCGGTATGAACCACTTCAAGAACCTTTACAGGAGCAACAGAGGGAGTTACAACTGAGGATGGAAGGACAGCTGAACACTTTCATGGGAGAGATGAAGGAAGAACAACAACAGTTGAAGGAGGAAGTATGCACTGAGCTACAGCAGCAGAAGTATGAGATGAGCAATAATGTGATGGAGTGCAGACAGCATGTAGCGCCCAGGGTCCTCAATATAGGACGGAACTGGGCATTTTCAAAATTTAGTAAAGTAGGGAACCCCGGGGAAGGGACCTCTGAGCTTCGCGACTATGAGCCGACAGGCGGAGGGAGGTACGCCCAGCACCCTTCCAGCACAATCCCTCGCACAGGAGGTCTTGGAGCCAGTGGGTTAAGATTGGTGAGGGAATAGTGACGAAGTGCAGACAGCAGGCAGACAACCAGCTGAAGATTAGTGAGGGAATAGTGATGGAGTGAAGACAGCATGTAGATAACCAGTTGAAGCATGTAGTCCACCATGTGAAGAAAAATAGTGAAAAAACTGAGGCAAAGAAATATTGCACTGCTGATCCTCGGGTTAGTGTACAGGGTGCATATGAAAGGTCAGTGTATGGTGGATCTTGACGAATCCCAAGCACCTAAAGGTAGCATTACAGGACTGAATAATCTGAATCCAGAAGCTTTAAGTCCTGGACTTAATTATGATGCCCCAGTTTTTAGGCACCAAACCAGTGAAGTGCAGGCTATAATGGGGATTCAGTTAAAAAGAATCATCAGGAATTTGATGGTAGAGTATATTGGGAAGGTTACCGTGAGCAGTTTCAGTTACTTGCAGATCAGAATGGTTGGGATGAAAAGCAGAGGGCAGTGCAGCTGGCTACTAGCTCCAATGTCACAATGGAAATTCTGGGCCAGATATCACTAGAAGAGAGGAACAGCTATCAGTTCTTAGTAGAAGTAATGGAGCGCAGATATTGGACCAGACTGAGGTTTACAGAGCAAGATTCTGGAACCATGTACGAGCTCGAGGCGAATCCCTACAGCAGCTTGCTCATGACCTGCAGAGTATAGCATACAAGGTGTACCCAGCACCAGCACCTAACCTGGTGGCTATTCTTCTGAGGGACCAGTTCATCGATGCTCTTCATACTGCAGAATTCAGGTCTAGTATGTCCACTTCTCAGGCAGGTCGTAGTGAGGAATTCAGGGCAAGAAATGGGCAAGTACGTGAAGTGGAAAAATTTGAAGGAAGTTGCTGGTACTGTGGAAAGCCAGGACATAGGAAAGAGGACTGCAACAAGTGGAAGAGGGAACAGAAGACCGGAGGAGGTTGCTGGTTCTGCAGGAAGCCCGGACACAAGAAGAAGGATTGTTACAAATGGAAGAAGGAGCAAGAACAGAGCAGTGCAAGGATATCTTCACTTGTAACAAATGGTGCTGGACATGTGGTGATGTGGGACACTTCAGTTCGAAGTGTCCAAAGACGAAAAAGGAGGGTAAGAAGAAGGCTGCAGACGACAAAAAAGAGGCAGAAAACTAGTGGAGGCTGGTGTAAAGGGGCAACCACAAGCTAGCTTTGCCCAAGTAGCCCCACCACCAAGATGCAAGAGAATTACGGTCAACAGTGTGTAAGTAGGCAGAAGAATAGATGGCAAGAAGTGTTCCCTGGTGATTGATTCAACCTCAGAGCAGACTTTTGAGAGGCCTGATGTGTTGCATCATCAGTCTTCCTGAGTCATCAGAACATTTGTGTGGCATAACTGGGCACCGCACAGAACTGAGGGGACCCTTGGATGTCCAGACTGAAATTGCAGGGCAAGAGGTCACGCTTCCAGTCTACGTAGCCGAGATGGAGGATCCTTGCCTTCTTGGTGTGGATTACCTGATGTTCATGTAAGCTGGACTTCTGCTCCATGAAACTGCAGGTTCAAGGAAAGTTGGTTCCCGTTGTGGCAGTCAGACATACCAGTTCTGGTGGTGGGGCGAGGTCGCTCTGCACTACAATGATTCCTCCAAGATCAGAACTCTTGCTCCAGTGC
Organism: Birgus latro; assembly: GCA_018397915.1. NCBI lineage: Eukaryota > Metazoa > Arthropoda > Malacostraca > Decapoda > Coenobitidae > Birgus > Birgus latro. The sequence continues at coordinate 16,275 of JAGKTI010013533.1, forward strand.
AAGGTGAGTGACTCTTTTGACGGCTGTCTAATGGTAGTGGAGCCTAAAATACGATGCTAGACAAAGGCCGGAATGATGGTGGGGAGAACTTTGGTGGAAACAGGTGCAGGTGAACTGCTGGTTGTGGTGGCCAATTTCTCCCGAGGGTCACAGAAGATCAATGAGGGGCGAAATTGTAGGACTGTGCCAGGCAGTGGACCCTGAGTGGGATAAGAAGAAGGCCTGTAAAAGGAGTGTAGTCAAAGAAGATGGGTATCTGCCAGACTACTTACAAGACCTATTTTCAAGGAGTTGCCAGTGCCTGGATGACTCACAAGTTCTGAAGTTGAGGCAGCTGCTGACAATGTTTGCTAATGTCTTTCCACCAGAGACCTAGACCTGGGGTGCACTGATCTCGTGGAGCATTGTATAGACACCGGGGATATCCGTCCTATTAAACAGCCAACTCAGAGGATGGCACCAGCTCATCGGCAAGAAATGGAGAAAGTGATGGAGAATCTCCAGAGTCAAGGAGTGATAGAAAAGTTCAGCAGTCCTTGGGCATCAGCAGTGGTTCTGGTAAGCAAAAAAGATGGCTCATTAAGGTGTTGTGTAGATTATTTAGCCCTGAATAAAGTGACAGTGAAGGATGCATACCCTTTGCCAAGGATTGATGGCACGCTTGATGCTCTGTCAGGTGCTAAGTGGTTCTCCACCCTAGATATGAAAGCAGGATATCAGCAGGTCAAGGTTGCAGAGAAGGACAAGGAGAAAACAGCCTTTTCATATGGGCAGGGTTTATGTCAGTTTAAAATGGTGCCATTTGGCCTATGCAATGCCCCAGCTACTTTTGAGGATCTAATGGATCATGTACTGGAAGGCCAGCGCTGGCAGATAGCTCTCATCTATCTGGACGATGTAATTGTGTTTGGACGGACTTTCGTCCAGGAAGTGGAGAGGCTGTCGGAGGTGTTCGACAGGATCCGAGTGGTGCAACTCAAACTGAAACCCAAGAAGTGCTACTTGTTTCAGAAGAAAGTTAAGCACCTGGGACACATTGCAGGTGAGGGTCGCATCTGTACTGACCCAGAGGAGGTGGCAGCTGTGAAAATCTGGTCGATTCCAAGTTGTGTGAAAGAGCTACGGAATTTCCTGGGTTTGTGTACCTACCACTGCCGTTTTATCAAGGACTTTGCAACGGCTGGACCTCTGCACAAATTGTTGAGGCAAAGGCAGAAGTTTGTGTGGAGAGCAGTGACTCAGAAGGCCTTTGATGAACTCAAGCATGAATTGGTGAGCTCTCCAGTATTGCCGTACCCAGATCAGAGTCAGCCATTCATCCTGGACTGTGATGCTAGTTACCATGGTATTGGTGGAGTCCTGTTGCAGAAGAAGGATGACAGACAGCATGCAGTGGCATATTAAAGCAAGAAGCTCAGCCTATCGGAGTGAAACTACTGTGTGACAGGTAAGGAGCTCTCGGCAGTGACGAAGAGCCTTGGTTTCGTCCATCCCTACTTGTATGAGTCCTACTTCATCAGGACGGACCATGCAGCACTCAAGTGGCTGAAGATGTTAAAGAATCCGGATGGACAACTTGCATGCTAGCTCGGGAAGCTGGACTAACACAACTATGAGGTACAGCACCGTCCTGGGCAGGTACATGGCAATGCTTACAGCCTGTGTCATCAGCCTTATGAACCAGAATGCCGCAGGGTAATAAAAAAAGACCGTAGAAAGAAATGCAGCCATAGTGCAGTCACAGGGTCAGTGTCAGCTGACACAGAGCTGAGGAGGATGCAGATGTACAACTAGTACTAGAGTGGCTGCAGCGGAGTACAGTGTGACCATCTAGGGAAGAGGTTTCCAGATTCAGCTCAGCGACTAAGAGCTACTGGAGTCAGTAGGACCTTCTTTGTTTGAACAAGAGATGCTGGAGTGTCAGTGGGAGACACTTGATGACCTCAGCAAGTATTAGCAACTGGTGGTTCTGAAGAAAATGAGGTCCAGGATCTTGGATGAGTCTCATAACCAAATCACTAGTGGGCACCTGGGAGTGAAGAAAACTCTAAGCGGGCTGTGACAGAGGTTCTACTGGACTGGCATGCGTCAGGATATTGAAGAGTGGCGTCAGGCCTGTGAGGTATGCTGGGCCAAGAAGGGACCCAAGAAACGTGGTTGTGCCCTGCTCCAGCTGTACCATTGGGTGCACCAATGGAAAGAGTTGCAGTGAACACTGCTAGACCTGTGCCACTCACTGAAAGAGGAAACCAGTATATATGTGTTGCCTTGGACTATTTCACAAAGCGACCAGAAGCCTATGCCATTCCCGATCAAGAGGCTGCGACAATTGCTCAGGTATTGGTTGGTCAGTTTTTCTATCATTCTGGGATGCCACAAGAGCTACATTCAAATCAGGGTAGAAACTTTGAGTCTGCTGAGTTCCGTGAGTGCTGCAAGGTACTGGGGATCAATTAGACCAGGACGACCCCACTAAGGCCACAGTCAGATGGGATGGTGGAGAAATCCCACTGGACTCTGGGGCAAGAACTGGCCAAGTACTACGTAGAGGGAGAAATGGAATGGGACCAGAAATTACCTGCATTGCTGATAGCATATGGGTCTGCATCCCACGAGTCTACGGGCTGCATCCCTGTAAAACTGATGCTGGGCCTCAAGTTACATTTACCTGTTGACTTGCTAATGGGAAGACCACCTGGTGAAGAGCTGCCTACAGACACCCCCAGCTATGCAAAGCATCTTCAGGAAGGCTGGCTGACGTACATCATCAGGTGCGAGGAGCCCTTAAACTTTAAGGCAAAGTGATGAAGTGCAAGTATGATGCCAAGGCAAATGAGGTGAGCTTCAAGGATGGTAACAAAGTTTAGTTATACAATCCTCAGCGGGAGAATGGGGACAGTCACCGAAACTGCAGAGCCCGTCGAGTCTTACACCGTGTTGGGCTGCCTATCAGACATAACATAGTGGATTCGAGAAGTCAGGAAGTCTCGCCCAAAGCTGGTACACGTGAATCGTCTGTGGCAGTACCATAGGCCAGGACAGTACAGCTGGGACGTCTCCAAGGAATCGTGCTCACCCCCAGCCAAGGATGTTGAGAAGGATCAAGGAGCTGAAGTACAGGAGAATGGTGACAGTTTCCCGCAGCAAGAAGTGAATCAGGAAGAGGACTGAGACATCCCAGGAGGAGTGGACTGTGTGAAGGTGCAGGTATGTCATCAGAAGCGGCATAGGAGAAGACCAGGTAAGTTGAAGGATTAATGTGTGTATAATGAAATATCTAGTTTGGATTAAGGGCTATGATTGTAAACATTGTGTAGTTTTGTCGGGACGTCAAAGGAGTAGGGAAGGGGTAGTGTTGAGAAGGGGGATTTGTTGGTTAGGCTGTCTAAAAGATTCTCAGTACTTCCCGTATTTTTCCGTTAGGGCGAGTCCACACATGCGCTAGAGCAAGTGTTGGCAACATGTAAACAACACAGTATCGAACAAGCTGCAAACATGCTCGGAACAGCGGCGTCCAGACCATGTTGGCAACATCATGATAAGTCCCAGCGGCCTCCCATGGACACGATTATCTCATCACCTCTGCTGCCAGCAAGCTCGAAGCTACACTGAAACATGTTTGCATACTGTACATCTATCCAAATACTGCTGCATACATGTATTCAAACATTTTGCCAGCTGTGTTATCAACACGTGTTTGAGGGTACGTGTGGATGCGCTCTTACATGTCAGAGTTGCCAGTTAGCCAGCTATTTTTGATCGAGTTATTTTGTAAAGTTATACCTTTATTTTTATGCTCTTATTTCTCTATCATGTTTTATTTATGTGCTTGCTAGTTAAATTATGTAATTTCATCTCAGTTTGTATGCTAAGCAATTTATAGTGTTGTGTAGTGTAAGAAAACTCTGGCATGTTTTGGATTTGTCCAATTTGGTAACTGCCGTTGCTAGGGGTAAGTACACCCGGCGGCAAAAGTCCTGTCGCCTCGCCCGCCTAACCGAGACCCGCGATATCCAAAGACTCGAGAATATTAGCTGTAGACAACGTGCATATAATATTATCTGCCAACAGATGGCACACCGCAAGGTGTGTGGTGGTGAAGGTGGAGGGGGATGGGGGAGAGGAGGGGTTGGAGCTGTTGGGGGTCTGAAGGTGGGGGAAGGAGGGGACAATTTATTTAAATGTAATTTCCATATACTACCATCAGTTTCATAATTTTATAATGAACCGAAAATATAACTACGTGGTAATCTGTTACGTTTGTAACACGTGGAACACAGCATGATCAAGCCACCAGACATTTGAAAACATTTAATGGCAATTTTCGAATGAACCCACAAAATACCGTAAATTAAACNGGAGGGGGGGGGGGGGGGGGGGGGGGGGGGGGGTGGGGGGTGTGGGGGGTCTGAGGGGGGGGGAAGGAGGGGACAATTTATTTAAATGTAATTTCCATATACTACCATCAGTTTCATAATTTTATAATGAACCGAAAATATAACCACGTGGTAATGTGTTACGTTTGTAACACGTGGAACACAGCACGATCAAGCCACCAGACATTTGAAAATATTTAATGGCAATTTTCGAATGAACCCGAAAAATATCGTAAATTAAACATCTCTCTCTCTCTCTCTCTCTCTCTCTCTCTCTCTCTCTCTCTCTCTCTCACGTAATAAACTGATGATAAAGTGCTCCTATAGTATACTCTACCATGTAATTTCTAATAGTACATCAGTCAAAAAGTGATTTGCTGATATGGTCGCCGTAGATGCAAGAAACAACCATTAAATCAGTGGTTCGATTAAACAATCATGGTGAAGTGGCTTGTTGAGGGTTTTGGGTATAGGCCTAATCAACGGCCAGAAAGAAGTGATGTCATGGTGAACTTCTTCCACACGGACAGTTATATCCCAGCACCCTAACAAGTAAGACATGTTATATAAACGCTGTAATGCTTCTGTAGATGCAAACTATACTTCTTACATTCTTTATGTAACTCCGTACAACTGTATTGTCACATGTTATATTGATGTAGTTTATATTTATGCATGTAATAGCTGCAGGCGAGCGTGGCCTGGTGGTTTGGTTGTTCGTCTGGTGATCAGGGCGTCACACCTTAGCGTCCCGCTGATACCACGTTACCTTGCAGGTGGGGTGGTGCTCATCCTCTCTTATTCTACCTGTTCTATATGGTCTCTTGAAAACTACAGCGGTGGATTAGTTTTCATGTCAGTTAAAAATATAGAAATATTTATTTTACACTTTTAAGTAAACGTATCTAGGGAGTAATAAAGAGGTAGAATAATTTGCTGGGTATTTTTTTTTCTTTCTGTGAAGAGCACATGCCCATAAGAATATTAATGCTATTTGTGATTACTTGCCCATAGGCATGGCTACAGTTAGAGCGAACTCTGTGGAGGTCATCTCTGAACGGGGGCGAATCACTGGACTGTGGGAAAGTGGTATGCCTACGCTAGATATTGCGGCTACTACCGCACTGGTGTATCACAAAGGACCGTTCAAAGGTGGATTAAACGGTTCCGGGAGGAGGGATCACTGAAAACCGAACCAAGGAGCGGAAGGCCACGGATTTCTATACCTGACGATGATGCCCGTCTCCTCACCGCAGTGGAAAACCAGCCATTAACATCGGCAGTTCACCACACCCGTAACCTTAAGCTTCCTTGCCATCCTAGCACAGCAAGGCGGCGGATCCACGAGGCAAATATTCACTGCCGTATCCCCGCCAATAAAGAATTATTAACACAAAAACAAAAGGGATGACTCCTTGGATTTGTGCTTGAGAATCTATGCATGGATCACTCCTTTTTGAAAAATATCATTTTCACTGATGAAAAATATTTTACGTCAATGGAAGCACGAACACGGCACTGCTGGATGAGGGAGAATACCAGGCATCATCAAGTTAATATTAAGGATAGAGCCAAGAGTGGATGAGTGGGTGTTAATTTCCGGGGTTGGATGTGGGCTGAGGATCCAGGGGAGTTAATAAAATTGTCAGGAAGATTCACAGGCAATGATTATGTAAAAGTGTTGGAGGATGTTGTCGTGCCTACAGTGAGACGTATGGCTATTCCCCACCCACACCCTATCGCTCTAGTGCACGCTAAGAGCCTCATCCATACCAGCAGTGTGGTTAGGGAATGGTTGGAACAGCATCCAGAAATAGAAGTAATAAACTGGCCAGCAAAGGGGTGCGACCTTAATCCCTCTGAGAACCAATGGTCAATTATGGTTCGTGACTGGGATGTGGGCGAACAACGAAACAGTCAAGCAATCGAAACGAAAGCCTTTGAGGTGTGGGAATCAATAAAGTGTCGACCTAATATATGCAGGAATCTTGTTTAGAGAGTGCCTAAACGTCTACATGAGGTGTTCGATGCTCATCCTACTAAGTTGTATGCAATACCCTGTATATGACGATTTATTTACAGTATAAGCTGGTATAATACATCAATATTTACTGTGGTGGCTGGTCATCCAACTGAGGAGTGTTATGACTGTTATATTCATTACATACTGGTATAATAAATCAATATTATCTGTGGTGGCTGGTCCTCGTACCAACGAGTGTGTAGTACCCTATACATTACTGTTTAT
>JAGKTI010013534.1:5452-22896 GCA_018397915.1 Birgus latro
GGAGATGGGATGGGAGTAGAGGGAGAGGAAGAGGTTTGGAGATGGGATGGAAGGAGAGGAGGAAGAGGAGGAGGAGGAAGGCTATGTTTGGGGTAAAGGGGAGGGGAGAGATGAGAAGGAAAGGGAGTGGAGGAGGGGGGGAGAGGGAGGAGAAGATAAGGCAGGAAAGGAGGAAGAGCTAGGATGGAAGGATGGGGAAAAAAGAGAAGAGGAAATGAGAGGGGAAAGAAGGGGAGGAAGGGGAATAAATGAGGTGCCAATAGAGGAGAAGGGATGGTAAAGAGGAAGGGGAGAGAGGACAGATGGGGTAACGAAAATAAAGAGGAATGGGTGAGAGGAGAGAAGGATGGACAGGAGGAGAAAGAGAGAAGAGGAGAATGGATCAGAGGTGGGGAGGAAGAAGAAGAGGGGAACGAGAAAAGAGGAGAAGGAAGAGGAAGGAAGGAAGGAAGGAGGACAGGAGGAGTCAGGAAAGAAGAGAGGAGTGGCCGGATAGAAGGAGTCTCGTGTCTTCCTGTTTGTGATTTTCAAGAACTGGTTTAAGGACTTGGAAGAAAATAAGGATAGGCAGATTAATTTAGTGGCAATGTTCTGTTGACCTTACACCAGCGAGACTTTATTTTAAGAGAGACAGACAGACAGACAGACAGACAGAGACTATCATGCAAACATCACTCCTAACCCAATCCTCACCTGCCTTCCTACACACACACACACACTAACGCACACTTCAACACACACTGACTGCACACTCACACTCACACTATTGCTCATATGAATAATCCCACAAAGAGGTCATGCACATCAACACTTTTACACCTTGTTCAGTTGGATTTTCCTTGAACTTGACAGCTAGTTGTGGTTTTATGATCTTGAAATCCTGACAAAAAAAAAAAAAAAGCAAAAACACCTTCTTTTCCTTTCCACGTCTCTGTCTTTTGTCTGTCAGTCTGTCTGTCTGTATATCTGTTTGTCTGTATATCTGTCTGTCTGTCTGTCTGTCTGTCTGTCTATCTGCCTGTCTCTCAATACTACCCCTAATAATTCATCTTAGGTAATGGGAGATCTCTCATACTTAAGCGGTTAAATTCTAGGTGTAAAATTTAATTAAGAAAATAATAACCATCGATAAATATAGAACTACTCAACTTGGACTATTTCTTGTTACTATGAATTATATAACTTGTCTTATGTGTCAAATTCCGGCATAGACTTTATAATCCGTTCTCTGAGGCCCAGCAGTCCTCCTACGTGCCACACACCTTCACATCTCGCCACTTCGGCACCAGTACCCACCGTTCATACTGAAGACATGCTATTTCTTTCACGATTGACGAAATAGTAGTAGCATTTTTTTTTTTTAAGATATTTACATGTTGGTGGACCTTAGGAATGATCAGTATAGTCTGTTATAGTGTAATTCAGATCCTCAAACTGTTCCATGCCCCAGACTAGGACCGAACCCGCGTCCTTTCAAACAGCAGACCACTTTTCTAACCACCTGGCTGCCACCTACATTTAGAATGCTCTGTGGTGTAATCAAGAGCTGAATCTCTGCTATTCGTCTTCTTATCGTCAATATGGTCTAACTTTTTTGTGTGTGTGGTTTCTCATTGTACGTCTGTAATATGTTAAAAATTATTTAAGTTATGAATATATGGCAGAGAATCGTTTTAAGAATACTGGGGGCAAATCTATGTAGGCTGATCAGAAGGCGAGGATTTTAGACGATACGAGTAATTATGTACCCGTTTCTCGTCTCACGGTGTTTGAAAGCGACTTGGATTTACCACGAATGTCGATCCAAAAGCTGTTTACCTGTCCATTACCTGACGCCGCACCCTCAGCAAAGGAAACGCAGATATTTATGTTGGAAACTCAGCATCAAACCTTCCTCTCCGACAGACTTACAGCAGAGGAAACTCAGATATTTATGTGCGGAACTCAGCAGCAAGCCTTCCTCTTTGACACACTTATTTTTTTATGTAAGAGGGAAGTAAAGGTCCAGAGGCAGCAACATTTGTCCCTCTCAAAGGAAGTCAAATGGAACGAAGCCAAAATCAAGACCCATTCAGTTCGTGATTCCTGGATAAATAGCAGTTGATGGAAGAGAGGCTATTGACTGGGGGGAAACCGAGGGAGGGAGACTGTTCCAGATTTTAACTGTTGGGTATACGAAGGACTGAGAATACGATACTTTTTTCCTCTTATCTTGGCCCAGATTTTCTTTTTGCAGCTTATTTCACTTACCTCATCGCCTAGAAAAGATAACACTACGTCTCTACATCCTTTCCAACGCACTTCTTCGTGACTAGCATCATATTCTAGAATTAGTCTGTTGTCACGACTTTGCTTTCAAGGTGGGGAGATGGTAATTTTAGGCCAAGTTAGTGTAAAAAAGGGTGTAGTGAACTCTTTCATTAATACTTTGTGTTGGAGAGGCACAAAGCTTTCCAAACAGTGTCCTCCTCAAAGAAAGATAAAGACAGAGAAATCCAATATCACCAACCTCTTCCATGCGCAGCTATAGAAATCAGCTTCATCTTGAATTTGTGAATTTCCTATTGCCTTGTTATCTCTCTTTCCCTGTTCTATCCTGTCCTGATAAGCCAGAACATCCCCGTTACTCGCGTCCAGTTTCTTGATGGTATCTTAACCTTACGAGGACATTCACGCCAAAACACAACGCTAATTAGAGTGCTTGTGCAGATCACGAGACAACCCTGGCACGTTTTCCATGGCAATATTCTTTACATAAAAAAAAAAAGACAAAATATCATGGTAGATAAGTGCCTGGTTCGAAGTAATCCTGTTTTTCCATGGCAATATTCTGTAAGCCAAATGAAAAAAAAAAATATCATGGCAGATAGATCTATGATTCGATGTAATGCACGTTTTCTATGGCAATATTCTTAAAGCCATAACTAAAACGAAAAAAAAAAAATCATGGTAGACAGATGTATGATTCAAACTAACGCATAACTTTTTTTTTTTAAATGCCCTAAATGAGCTCCAGCGATGTGGTCGGTTGCGTGTGGGTCTGCTAGGTCTTCTGATCACGTCAACTACACCCAGGGATAGTAGACAATTAACACGGTACAGTAGTATGTCCTTTCACGTACCTATATCTTGATCTATCTATCTTTCTATCGATATAATCTATCTATCTATCTATATATGCTCATACAAACTTACAGACCTGCATACATACAAACATAAATATACATACATACACACACACACACTAAACGATCTTATTAAACTGATAAAGAGTCCTAGTAGAGAATTTATATACCTTGAAGTATATGTAAGAAAACAGTTTAAGATGGAATGCAGGCGAGCTCACTGACTGCACCTCACAAACACCACCAAGAGCCAAATTTGCATCCACAAACACGATAAGCATTCTGAGAGTAAGAGTGGCCTGCGAAGAGTGAGTTGCAGAGAGTGAGATCTCGTCCTTCAACTCTCTCTTTCCTTCTCGCACCTCAAGGTTAAGGAGCCACTCAAGACGCTCTTCCCTCCAGCAAACTCTCACTCTTTCTCACTTCCTTTGCTCCCAGCCAACTCTCACTTTTGTTTACTTTCCCTGCGTTCGTTTCTGTTACGTCAACCACAAATAAATTATACCCTTAGTTCATTTAACTCGTATTCTCACGGCTTGGGAGGTCAGCTGGCGTCTTTACCTATCTATCTGTCTGTCTGCCTGTCTATCTGTCTATCTATGTATCCATCTATTTCACCTGCATCATCGTTGCTACTACGAGATGATTGTGTTCACCTTGGAGGTCCTTTTCGAGCTAGAAGGATTAAATAAAGTCGTTTAGAGGTTGTAAAAATAAGATGAAAAATAAGCCATCAGAGTAAAGTGGTTAAGGTGAAAATCTTTGGCGCCACGGGATTTTATGAGCCAGGAAAAATTGCCTAGATAGTGTCAGAATAAAATACGAAGTCTGTTAGTGGTGGAGAAAGGGTTATCGTTCCGTGTTTTGAAATAAACTATAGTAGGGAAGAAGTGCACGAGAACCTACTAAGTCCACCAAAGAAACTCATAAATCCATTAATATCTATCGATCTGTATACGTCCGAATCTGGGTATTAGTTCTATAGTTCATTCCTACTTTGGCTCACAGCTCCTGATATCACCATTTCTGCGCTAGTACCCACAGTTCGTTCTAAATACGTGCTAAGGCTGCCTCATTCACGACTGGTGTGATGATATTAACGAGGGTGTATGGCATGACGATGGGTCTTGTGGAATGTCATCAAAGTCCATATATCGAAGCTCAGGTAATCAAATTTCTCCCCATCTTAGCATAGGATCGGTCTCACGTCCTTCCGAGCAGCATATAACTCTTCTAACCACTTGACCCTTCATGTTTGTTTTCCATTATCATCTTCTAATGTTTCTTTTCCGCATTCCATCCTCCTTCGAGCAGTCCCCCACCAAGGCTATCTCTCAGGCCCTCGCTCTCCCGGGAAAGTTAAACGGCCGCATTGGCGGGGTGAGGCGAATATAATGAAAGCAAAAACACGGGGCCGGTGCGATAATTAAGATAGTGGACAACAATACCAGTTTCCAGTCTTGGGGAGATTTTCACAAACATATTGATAAGCGACAGGACTTCTTTTTGTAGGAAGAGCGAGGCGAGTTTAGAATCTCTCCATGTCTCTCTTTCTTAAAAATAAATAAATAAATAAATATCTTAAATACGAAAAGAAAATTATCACAAGCTTTTTATTATATCTACAGGAAAGATAAATGTCTGCAGAAACTTCCCTTAACCTTTGTTCTTCCTGCAACCGAAAATTCGAGTCACGAGAGAGAGCTGATCGTAAGTTTGTTCGTGAATCTTGCCCCAGTCCTGTCCCCGGTGCTTTCCAGTTACAGGTGAGGTGGTGCCGGAGTCAGGTCCTGTCCTGGAGCCTGCACGGATCCAGGAAATTAATGGCACTTCGAAAAGATTAGGATTCCATTTGCCTGGTAAACTGGTTCCGATTATTCTCTGTTGGCTTTCCCCAGTTGAGAGGGTTTTCATTTTCGTTCTCTTGGCTGTCACTTACTTGGTATTGGCAAAGATATATCTGGTAAAATTTTCTTGCCTAGGATATCATAGCTGCATAATGTCGTGACCTCAAAATATTATTCTCGTAGTCTCAATGCATCATCTCTGCACTGTACATAATCCCCAGAAGACAGCCTCCATCCACGTTCTAGCACTTCACAAACATATACTCAGTCTCATGTCCACAACAATCATCTCAGTTTTACAGTTAAATAATCCCTCAAGAAACTTCTCCTCAATTTTATCCCACAAACACAGTTCTATCCGCAAAGACACAAGCTTATCGATGTGGCCGCCGCTCTTCTTTACCTCAGTACACTCACTAACTAATTATAAGTCACCAAAACTAATTCCTCCCTCACTTTAAACCCGTACTTGACCATTTAATCACGATGGCGTCTTCATATTATTCATTTATACTGCTGCCAAATTACTTTCTCTAGTTGATGCGAGTCCCATGGTAGGGAAGATTGAGATGGTTATAAATTATCTAACTCCCCCTGTTCAATCATTTTTCTCCAGGTGACTAAAATTATGTGACTAAAACAAAAAAATAATATACAGATAGAAGTGAAGGAGCCACCAAAGCAACATACCTCACGCACGACATATCACGACAAATATAGTCCTCTGATATAACCCCAATTTAGAATACCTGAGGACACCCACCTTGACGGGTTCACATCTACATGAACTAACAACAGTAACAACAACAACAGAAACAACGACGATAACAACATGAACATGAATCACAAGAAGAAGAAGACCATCACCACCAACAAAAGCAACCACAACACCACCACCAACAACAACAAAATCAACATCATCGTCATCATAATGAAGGCTGGATGAAGTTTATACCAACTAAATACATGCTAAGCCACACACGAGCACTTAGCAATATATTACCTGCTGAGAATCCATTCTTAAACCTACCACACCCTCTCCTCCCTTCACTATTGTATGTCTATTCTAATTTGACAAGGATCCCTAGCCTCTATCAGCCCAGTTAGTGGCCAAGGTAATCAGACTGGAAAGTGGATTTGACTCGTAACCAAGGAGATGCATTCTTACCTCATAGCTAATGCCCATCGGATTTCATGGAACAAGGGCTTAGTATTCAAGTTTGGACCAGTTCCGTCACGTGAAGACAAATTGTCAATACAGTGCCATGTCTCTGGAAATCTGCTTCTGTTGTCTTAAGTTTAGGAGAGACTGGCGGCACACACACCCTTACATGTCTCTGTTTGAGCACTAATTAATAAACGTCTGTGCTGTTCGGTACTGATGTGATGGTATTTGCAACATGTCGGCAGATCTTACGAATGGAAGATGAGTGAAATCCTTATAGCGAAATTCATCTCAGACTTTTCTTTGGCCGCCTTGACTTACGGTAATTCTTTAGTTTTTTCTTGCTTCCTCCAGACTATTTTATTCAGTTTTGGAAACGTCTCATGTACTTAAAGAGTTAGCGAAGTCTGTATATAACCTCTGCAATTGGTTAAGTCTCCCTTGAGATGAAGAAAACGGTTTCCAAGAGTTGTTTGAGGGTAGCGATTTTACAGCATCTTTTGAGGATAAATTTAACGAAGGATTGACGATTACAGTACTGGGGTTAAGATTCTCGAACATATTTACGATCAACTCCCTCTCGTATCTCAGATTTCGCTTTGTAGGAAGGGCAAGGGGCGTGGGAAGTTTCTGCCCTCTCGCTTCCTCGTCTTTCCTGCAATAAGAGAAACATTGCATGATAATTTCCCTCTTGTAACTATAATCTGCCGTCGAGGAAATGAGAGATGCCTCTTAAATTTTACACCCTCTTTCTTCATCCTGCAGAATTAGATTATAGTTGCGACAGAGTAGATGATTGTAAATATGCTCATAAATCCTCCTCCCCTGGTTTACTGTTGAGACCAATGGACGAAGAATTTAGAAATATTTTAGTGCATGATGGATCGTCAAAACTCGCATATCATTTTCTACCAGGTAACCCATAATTTGCGAAAACTTAAATTCTCAGTTATTCAGAATTTTTTGCACATAGATGACCTCTCTTCGGCATCATGCGTGAGGTAGGAGAGTAATGCGCTCTAACAATAAGCGAACTTTTGGGTCTGGCTGTTCAAGGCCATGCACAGCTGGTATTTCCTAACAAGTATATTGCGCTCGGATTTATGAACACAAAATTCAGGGATTAAAATGGATATCCTGAAGAAGGGTGAGGATTAGGGAGTGTGGGGAGTGCCGACCAATACCGTGTAACTAAGACATATATTTTACTTGAAGGGGAAAGGCAAGAGAACTGCTACATCTTCCCAAGCGTCTTGTTCTTATGTGAAAAACAAAACCCGAATTATTACATGAAAATTGCCGTACCCCCTTTTTTTTCAGGACATTGACTCAAAAAATGAAAAAAAAAAATCCCTTTCCTGCCTTAATTAGGATTTTTACTTTATTTTATTTAATTTTACTTACGTTTATCCATTATTTTGTTATCAAGAAGGACTGGGAAAGTAGCGTTCAGTCTCTCACCATGTCTCTTATTTATGTGCAAAAAAACAAAACTTTACCTATTGAGGAGAAAATTATTGCCCCTTGTCAGGCTACATATATCTTACATTTAGTCTTGTAGGAAGGACAAGGAAGGGTGACTGTAGAGCCTTCCCATATCATATTCATCCTGGAAAAAGTCACTCCCTTAGCTGCCTTACTTACAAGTGGAATAATTACTGTAGTTACTTTCTGAATCCCAACCAATAACTACTTTTCAACTGTACCTACTTTTAACCGAAATAAAGACCAGGAGAAAGAATCCACGATACTTCCATGTGTTTTATTAATCGTGAAAAACAATATCGTAATAACCTTAGCTGCAAGAGTGGAAAAAATGCACTAAGTTATTTTCTGAATCCCGGCCCAAGATAACTTTCCGCTCCTAACTATTTTTTTCATATTTAAGGAAGGAAAAGGAAGACTGTGTGATATTCTCGTGCCTCTTGTTTAACCTGGAAAGAACAGAACATCAGTTATTTTAGTTACAATGGGAGAACTGTGTCGTGAGTTATTTTCCCCTCCTTTGTTTTTCCTGCAGCAACAAAGCCTTACGTTATTAGATGAAAAAATGCAGAGTTATTTTACCCTTTCTATATTATTTTCCGTAACACGAAAAGCTATAGTCACGAGAAGAGAAATGATCAAGCTATTCTATCCTTCCTATTTTTTCTGTAACAACAAAATCTTTAGTTACAAGGGGAAAACATTAGGCAAGTTATTCTCTCCATTCTGTTTATTTGTTTATTTTTATCTTCAGTAACAAATTTTTAGTTACGACAGGGGAAATAATCATAAGTTGTTTCCCGAATCTGAGCCCCGAGGTGCAAGAACAGAGGTCGTAAGGTCGTAAATCCTGAAGTTATCTTAATGGGGGAGACTTAAGGATCTGCATGCCTGACTCCCACAACTGCCTCTAATTTAGGGCTATTGCTCTCGCTGGGGAGGGACTGGAGGTTGGATTAGCACTGACAGCCTCCCCCTTGACAGCCCCTTGAACTCCAGAACATCCCTTTTGACAGCCTCTGAAATCCAGGCTTATCCTTTTGACAGCTCTTGGACTTAACTTTAAACCTTGACTTCCAACCTCAACCTCGCTCACCACCTTTGATGCTTACTCTCACTGACAGCCTCGCTCTTGACAGCACTTGAACTCATGACTTACCCTTTGACAGTATTTAAATTCTTGATTCACCTTTTGACAGCCCAGTCCGCCTCCATGCCCTGGCCTGCCGCCGGGCCTGTTACGGTACCTGCCCTGCGTACATGCCCCAACACACACACACACACACACACACACACACACACACATACACACACACACACTTGTCTGCACGCCATTCTTATCTCTACATGCACAAGGAAGACAATAAGAGGGAACCGTCTGGCTCTATTTCAAGCCTATGAATCACACTGATATACCATCCAAACAACAAGAGATATTATTCAGATGAGGAAAATCACTCTTGGCTGAAGCGTGGAGGGCAGCCTCGATTAATCCCGTCACTGCAAGAGATCTATCCTGAGTTTATTTACTTGGCGGTGCGCTAATAAAGTAGAAAACTTGACACTGGCTTCCGCTAGATATTATTATTCATCTTAGTGGTGGCTTTGCATCTTCCGCGGGTTAGGTAACTGCATATGCCGGGATATCTGAGCGAAGACCTCGTTTGGAATGCACGGTTTTGCATGTGGGTCTTGTAACATGCCAAAGACCACAAACTGATTAGCGGAACAGAGACACAGCACTAATTTCCCAGTCCTGTTTCTGTCCTTCACCAAGTCCTCTGCCTCTGCCAACTCTGTAACTACTTCACTAGGATGGTGTTTTTTTTTTTTTTTTACATATTCCTTATCTACATAAAAATTCACAGTGTCTGTTTGCTTGCCTATCCTCTATACACAGCCACAGTTTTCAAGCCTACGTTAAATGCTGTAAGTACACGGGTGCAGAGGTGGCCAAGACGGAGGTCACGATCATATAGACAGCACGTGGAGCTTGAGGAAGGGGTGCAGCCTCCTACCCCAAACCTGCCTCCCTCCCTGCCAGAAGAATAGCCGGAATTTTTAAGATAAACAAGTGACTTTCGGTATAATCATCCATAATGAATTAAGTACTAAATCGGTGCTACACAGTCTATATTTGGTGGTTCGGGGCTGGGGGACACTGCCCTCGACCTTCAGTCTCGACCTTGAAAGAAAATGATAAAGGAGTGGATTTGTCTTGATACGTATGCTTACAGGCTTAGATTATAGGCAGCAAGGTAACTGCCCTTGAGGGTTCAGGTGGGGGCCTAATCCCCATCCTAGACTCCCTAAAATAATATCCAGCTTTCCAAAATCAATGGATATATTTATAAATGTCGTTTATTATTGACTATGCATTGGGTGTTGATACGGGAGTGAGCTGTTTTACCTTCCCCAAGACGATCTGAACAGCCACCTTAGACAAGAGGGACGTGGAACAGGGATGGATATTTTTTTTTTTTTAGTTTTGGGAATCTTGCAAGAAAGAAAGTGAGGCACAAGACAGGTCCTCGTTGGTGGGCCGTGGAAGGCTGTCCGTGGTGTTGTTGCAGCAGTTGTCAGTGAACTTAGCCAACGCGAGCAACACCAGGCAGCGCTGATACTTGTCGTTACCAGAAGTTTTCGTTCAACTGGGAGAGCCTCTTAGAAGGAGCTGGATCAATGATGGCTAAATTTAACCCCTCTAATAAATAACAGTTATGCCTCAGTCGAATGGCATCATCTGGAGAAGGCATGAGTAAAATTGGACGTCCTCGTACTGAAGATATTAAAAACCCTTACCACGAGAGGTCCTTCCTAAACTGTGGAAAAACCGTCTGGCCGTAGCAGGAATGGCAAACTAATATTCTCATCGCAGTCCAGGGGTAAATGGATACTGGATACTGTTTCAGACAGCTCCTCTCTTTCTCTCTCTCTCTCTCTCACCATGGCAGTGTAAGGTGTCTGAGGCCATTAACATGTAACCCATCCTACCTTAACCCCCCACCGCTTCCACACACGCTCACCCACCCGTGTTAACTCCTTCACCACGAGCACGATCTCTTACATTTTATTCTTACTTCTTCATTGTGGTCTCGTCTTATACATTTCAAGATTACTACTATCCACTCGCTTTATGTAGTGCTGGCTTCAGGTGACTCTACACCGAGTGGCAATCCAAATTATTTCCTCTAATCCAGAAAACCATTATTGTGTTGAGCAGTAACCAAATAGCCAGAATGGACGCCTGGTAGTCGAGTGGGTTAAGACTCCCCAACTAACATCCGAGAGGTGGCTAGGGTTTATTGCTCCTATAATGCCACTCAGTGAACAACGATCGATTATCCATGCCTTAAATGTCGGGACTGAGTTGCCTCGACATGGATCCCTATGCTCCGAGGGGGCAATAAACGACTGGCCTATGAGTGGATAAATTAAGGGAGACATTTTGAGCTTCAGGATTACATGCACGAGTAGTCTTCATTTACCCCTTCGGCATGAGAGGCCTTCCATTAGCTGGGCTTTAAGTGTGTGTTCTTGGCCCGAATCAAACGAAAACAAAATGAATAAGACTGAAGATATTAATATTTCACCTCAGGAATGACGTCGATTATATATGAGATTTAAACATTCATTTCATATGCAAGAATGATCATTTTTGTACCTTATTCCTTCTAATGCCAGGTGATTATCTTATAGCACCGGCAGGATCACTCATAGCGTAAAGATAAAGGTTTCTTGTCCTACAGATGCTCCTTTCACTGCGATATTCTCCTTTATTTTCTTTAAGCTGGCCTGGGATTGCTATCTCTTTATTCTGAATGCTTGACTATAACAATGGATTAACACTAGGATATGAAGTGTTATGGAAAGTATGTATATTCATGGCATTGTCTTTTTATGCCATAGAGCAACATGAAAAATCCTAAAAGACGGCGAAAATCCGGGCCAAGTTAAGGTGAAAGAAATGAGTTATTTTAGTCTCCCAAAATCCGTACTGACTGATTCTGTAGAGAGAACTCCCTTGCAGTAAACACCCTGCATAACGGCTTAACTGCCATGGTAGAACTTGAGAATTATATTTAGGGGAAGGTCGCTGGTAAATGATTAGTGAAACTGTGTGTTGCTTGAAAAGATGTGAATTTGATGCCAGGGAGAGGCAGGGAACACTTAAGTATCTGAATTTCGTTAAAACAGACTTCATCGATGCTTCACACGACCTACCAACTTCTAGCAACACCCTTCTAATATTATGACACCGATTCTGAATGGGACAGCCCGAGCATGTAGTCAGTGTGGAGGGAGAGCATTAGTATCAAAGTGGTGACATGTGAAGGTGCGGCAGGTAGAAGGACTGCTGGGGCTTGGGGAACGTAATGTCAAGTCCATACCTAGAGTCTGACACGTAAAAACCATTCAGCATTTATTCATCAGAGAGAAACTTGTAGGAATCAGAGGGTAAAGTCACAAGAACAGTTACATAGAACGCCTTAATTATGATTCCTTGAGTGTGTGGTTGATGTAAACGTCATGTACACTCGCAGAAAAAACCCTCGCTCCTCTGTGCTCCGATGAATACCAAAATGAGCACATTCCTCAGACGCACTGAGCCTCTTAACCCCTTCACTGCTAGGACGCTTAGTTTCAGCTCATAGTTGCTTCCTCCAGACGATTTTAGTCTTGAGAAGTAAAAAATACCGTAGAGTAATATTAGTTCTTCTTTCACAGAGTGGCCTTTATATCAGAATACTTCGTCCTGGGAGTCGTATTCTGAGTGGGTTTGGAGATTCCATAGCACCTCTTCCTAGGCGATTTATTCTGCACGTTATTCCTGAATATCGTGTTGTATGTTATTGATGCAAACTGTGTCGACCTTGAAATGATGTAGATAGATAGATAAACAGATAGACAGATAGCATACAAGAGAATGCTAGTGTAAAATAAATCGCTAAGGAAAAGGTGATAGAAGCTCCCCAAGCCACTCAGAACACGGCCGAGTATGTCTGAGTGTTAGGTGTGGTAGTGGGGGTGATAGCTTTCGTTGAGGGGTGAACTAAGCATCCCATACTCCCCACACACCCCATTCACGCACCCCGCCCAATATCCCCCCCCCCTGCCAATACCCTCACACCCTGCCCAATACCACCTACCCTACCCACTGCCACCCAATCCTCTCCATACCTCTGTCACTCCCCTTCCCATACCCTCCCAAACCCCTTCCCATTCCTCCACACGCCTCCTTACCCCACACCCCTCCCCTCCCCTCCCCTCCCCTCAAAATACCCTCACACCCCTCCCCATCCCACGCCCTCCACATACCACCCACACCCCTCCCCATACCCCCACCCAGCGTACATGGAACTCAGCGCTGATATATCTGTCCGAGAGATGAATTCAGAGCAACAACAACAATACAACAGGTTCCACCACCTTGGAAGCCTCACCCCATTGGTCTACCTGTGATACGGAAGAGGTGGAGCCCGATGATGTACAGGACCCGCCAGCCAATCACGTCTTCCTTACAACCACCCGGACAAGGGGTTTAAATTTGGCGGGGTTCGGGGACGGGGAGGTTCATTAACAGAGCATTTTTCAGGGGATCAGGGTTTATATTTATCAAAAGTTTTAGCAAATTTCCAGGATAAATGTCTGCTTACCAGTTTCCTAATAACAGATATCGCTTTATTTTTCATATTCTATAATTTGTGTATCTGATTTTCTTCTTTAATTTTTCCTCGTTCTCTAGGCGCTACCTTACTCCATCCTAGGGTGTCAGAAAAGGTCTAGATGATGAAGACGATGATGATGATGATGATGATGATGGTGATGATTCAGTCTAGTCTGGGTGTGACGCAGCTGTATGACTGAATATAGTGGCTTAAGCAAACGATATTATACACAATTTAACCTTAAGAGAGTTCGTCGATATAACCCCAGACGACTGGAGTGCGGCACCTCATAATTTTCCTTCACATGCTGTTGAGTCAGACGGAGGGCTAAGGGTGATGATAGCGTCTTGGGAAATCACTTGCCTTGAAAATACATCTTGCAGGTCCTGAGAGGTGATGAGGAGGGTGTTTGCTGATGATGTTAACTAGTCTAAATTCTCACCTTGATTGTTAGTGCTACCATGATGTATAAAAGGCCATATCACTAGGTAAGCTTAGTATCTGACAGGTCCTCCCAAAAAAAAACCAGGGAAAATTAAAAACAATTGTAATAGGGTGGACGCTTCTGTGCTTGACTGAAATTAAGCAGGTTTTTATAGTCCCTCATGCAAGGAAAAAGACACACACAAAAAAAGTGAGGAGAAACTGCAGACTATCACGACTGGTGGGAAAAAAATAAAATAAAAGCCTGACAATCGAGAAGATGCAGGAGGGTTAACAAGTGGAAAGATTAGACGGGGGGGTTGGCTACAGCTCGTCCTAGTCACACTGCGTCTTCTCATGTTTAATTCCATATCACCCCAGACGATTTTATTCAGCTGAGAGGGGATCATAGGAGCCTGAGAGTGTTAATATGCAGCGATGTCTTACAAGTCGCCTTATATGAACTTTGGTTTTTCTTATAAACCTTCTCCATATGACTGGTTTTTGTTATTAACCTTCTGCATAAGATCTTAAATTTAGTCTTGCTTCTTCCAAATTACTTGTTTTCATCTTCAGAGACATTTCTCAAACTTGATGGTGATGGACATGACATTTTATTAACCCTTGCATTATTACAGGTTCTTACAAAGTTGAATTTAAATCGCTTGGGGTTGGAAAGAAGTAAAATTTCGTCAACATATTCAAGGAGTTAAGTATAGGGCAAGATACAGGAAACTTGCCATTGTTATTTCCAAAACTGAATTCCTATTTTTATTCCAAATTTCCAGTGCCGGTTATACAGTGAAAAATTAAGATATTTTGCAATACATGGCTGTCCTGTAAACATGTCTGTATATTGTAAGATTTATCGCTTGGTTTATCAGTGACGTCTTTGCTATGTAATTCTCTAAGTTCCCAGACGATTTTATTCAGATTAAGAGATGGGTGTATCTAAACCCTCCTGTTCGATAAACCCCTAAAGCTGAATAAAAGCGTCTGGAGATAACAACCATACCCACTAAAAGACTGATTCAACTGATCTTAATATACAACAATCGAAGCTTTATCAAGCGAGTGGATGGATGTGTAACTCATTTCCGTAGACGCTACGAAGGTGATTTTTCAAAGTATTTCTCTGCCCGTTTTCTGTATCCATTCGACCACCACCTTTGTAAGAGTGGGAAATAGGGTTAGGCAAATGATGATGATGATGATGATGATGATGATGATGCGATTCAAAAACTAGTCTCTTGTCAGTAAGGATGTGATTTCGATATTCGGGTGAGGCAATGGACAGTTTAAGTTTAATTCAATTTACACAGACTTTACTGATCTCCCATAATACTCCCCGACATGGCATTGAAACGCCTCCGAGAATATCATTACCCTCGTACAACATGAGAGCCGTAGCACGTATGTGTTTGTACCAACGGTGAAGGTGCAATATAGAAGTGGTGGCATGTGAAGGTGTGGGGTAGTAGGAGGAATGCTGGGTCTAACGAACAGCCATATTTTTGTGCAGTATCTGAGGTATAAAACACACACACACACACACACACACACACACACACACACACACACACACACACACATACATGACCCCAAAGCGCATTCGGGGTGACCGTGACAAAAACTTCTTCAGTTCCTGCCATCACCATGTTCGTAACAGATTCTCCTTCAGTATTTATTATCTCCACTCCATTTAACAGAAATTTCTCCAGTCACCTCCACCACCAATCACTTCAGCAAAATCTTCCTCAGTCATCTCCATCACCGCTCACTTTAACACCATCTCCCCCAGTCACCTCCATCATCATCATTTCAGCAAAACCTCATCCAGTCAACTCCATCACCACTCACTTCAGCCTGTTCTATACTATGACTTCTTTTAAATTTATTTTTGTTACCTTCAGATTATTTACTTTATATAACATGACATAAGGTCAGATAACTACTTTTATATGGATATCTGGAAGTCTATCTCGCCACTGCAGATCTGAAACCAGCGAGACCATTACAGATTAAAACGTTTCCTTTTCAGATCCTCACACCCCGACCTATTGTGTTGACCTAATCTCAGTGTCGCTCCCACTACGACTGCAGTGGGTCATGATGTGTGGCGACCTTACACCTTTCTTACCTGTAGTTGGAAACTGACTTCGAGGCCTCCCTAAAGAAGTGCTTACAAGATTTGATGGCATATTAAAGTTTGTCACTCTACATAGATTTGATTAATGCTACATTTATATGACCTATTTTTAATCTCATTCTTAACAGACAATCGACAGTTTATTCAGAATAGAAGTAGTGCAGCAGTCAGAAGCGATCTCAAGTGGTCTCCTTCAATAAGTACAGTATAATGGCGTCTTTACTATATCTTGACAACGGTAGATCGTAAGATTAGTTCCAGCTGTGTCTTGCGAATCTTTTAGCGGAAGAAATTGTCTGGTAATTTAACCCCGTCATTATGAGTACGTTTCCTTTTTTTTCCATATTGTTCCCATTACAGCCAAATGGATTTACGCACCTCCCGTCAGCTGAATGATATAGCTTGGTTGTGTAAAGCAAAATTTTAGATATATCATTATAATCCCGACAACTGGAGGTGTCACACGAGTGCTAAATAAAATTGTCCGTATTACTTTAGTTAGAAATAAATAAAAATAATGAAACCCCGAACAGAAGAGGTTATTTTGTTTCTATTGGTGATGGTTTAGTATAAGAAGGCTCTGCAAACCGAACAAATATCACGTGGAGGTCGCAAGAACAAGATATAGATGACGTGATGGCAGTGAAAGGGCTGAGTACCGTTGTGGGTCCAAGAGTGGCTGGGGTCTGGTTTTGGGGGGGTGGGGGAGTGAGGTTCGGGGGGGTGGGGGGTGAGGCGAGGTCATGACACCCCCTGACACAGGTTCTTCACATCCACATTCCCCAAGTTGTTGATGGGGGCCCCGGTCAGGCATTATTTATAAACAGGAGGAAGGTATATTAGGATGCTGCTATGTGGCGATTTGTTTGTGGTCATCTACATTGGGATTAAGGCGTCTGACTATAGCTAGCCAGACAGACAAATAGATAGATAGATAGACAGATAGACATCGTTTCTGAGTCAAGCTTTCTTCATGTTAACAAAGCTGTCTGGCAGATAGCAGAAATAATCGAATCGGTCCTGCACACATGACCTATAAAAATCAAATTCTTGGAGGTTAGGCGTGCTGAACTAACTCCTTTCTTTCTTTAACAACGAACCAGTCACTAATGCTGTTACCATCATCATTACTGCCACCATTACCACCAGAGTCATCATTTCTACCACCACTGCGACCACCAGACCTGAAAACTATTTAATTTCACTTGATGGAACTGGGCTACACCTACAGATTGAATACTATAAGGCGAAAATAACTGAGCTTTAGTTACTGAGTTTCTTGATTAACTGTCTGTTCATCTCTTCATCTGACTACACCTGGCCATCAAGGGAGCTGAAAAGGATTAGGGATCTTGTCAGGTTAGAACAAACACACGATACCACCACCAGCACCACCACCACCACCACCACCACCACCACCACCACCACCACCACCACCACCATCGTCACCACAACCACCACCATCATTACTTCCCACATTTTTACCATAACAAATCACCACACCCCCTAACGCTCCTGTACATGCTTGTGTGATTTAAGAGAGAGAGTCTGGCTACACAACTCACGAAAAGGTCGACGGGG
>JAGKTI010013535.1:0-22895 GCA_018397915.1 Birgus latro
CAGCAAACAAATTTTGGTAGCTTCTATTTCCAATGATGCTGTCTATGTCACTTATATATACTAAAAACATAATTGGTGCCAGCACCGAGCCCTATAGAACTCCACTTGTCACTTCTCTCCATGATGAGTAATTTAATTCCCCTTAGCACTGTTCTCATTTCCCTGTTACTAAGAAAATCTGGCATCCAATCGTACAGATTACCTTGGATTCCTCCTTGATTGTACAGTTTCCATAGAAGTCTTTTGTGTATTAACTCTCAAATGCCTTCTTGAAATCCAAATATATGCTGTCTACCCAGCCATCTCTTTTCTGTAATATTTCTGCAACTCTATCATAGTAACTTAATAGGTTAGTACACATGATTTTCCCTAAAACTAAATTGTCTTTCTGTTATCATAGTGTTTTTCCAGGTGATTTACCCATATTCTTCGTATCAGTTTTTCTAACATCTTGCTTACGACTCTGGTCAGTGATACTTGTCTTTTTTTTTTTTTTTTTGTTATGCAAGGAAGAAGGAACCAAAGGCCATGGGCCCACATACCGTTCCCTGCAAGAAAAAGCAAAAACAATACAAAAGAGAGCCAAATTCAAGATCCATTCATTTCAAGATGCCTGGACACACTGCGTTTGAAAGACTGGAGATCATAGGAAGTAGGTAATACAGATAGAGGAAGACAGTTCTAGAGTTGACCAGTTGCATAAATGAAGGACTGGGAGTAACGGTTAATTCTTGCATTGGAGAGTTGGACAGAAAAGGGTTGAGAGTTTATTGGTAGATGGGTACTACATGCCCGTCGTAGAGGTGGAGAGATGCAAGCAGACAGTTCAGAGGAACAGTGACCGTTGAAGTAGCGACAGAAGAGAGATAAAGATGCAACAGTGCGGTGAAGAGACAAAGGTTGAAAGGAATCAGTGAGAGGAGAGGTAATGAGACGAAAAGCCTTTGACTCCACCCTATTGAGAAGAGCTGCATGTGGGGAGCCTCCCCACACATGAGAGTTGTACTCCATACACGGGCGAATAAAACCCGTGTACAAAGTCAACAACTGTGTAGGGGTAAAGAAAGTTCGGAATCGGCTTAGCACACCTAGTCTCTTGGAA
This sequence comes from Birgus latro, assembly GCA_018397915.1. NCBI lineage: Eukaryota > Metazoa > Arthropoda > Malacostraca > Decapoda > Coenobitidae > Birgus > Birgus latro. Next base: position 1,103 of record JAGKTI010013535.1, read on the forward strand.
GCAGATTTCACAAGAGATGTAATATGTTCTTTCCAAGATAAATCCCGAGAGAATGAAACCCCAAGCATGTTCAAGGATGATGCAGGACTGAGGTGGACATTATTAAACATTAGTGGGTAATCCTGAGGAAGATTTTGTCAGGTTGATAAATGAAAGAACTGAGTTTTTGATGCATTAAAAATAACAAGATTATTTTTACCCGTCAGAGATAAGAGCCAAGCCAGACATTAGGTGTGCCATAGCCTCATCCATTTTTTGTTGAAGCAACTGCTGAGATGGACGTTGTGAAAACAGATTGGAAAGGTGAAGGGTGGAATCATCAGCATATCAGTGGATAGGGTTAGATGTACAGCTTAGAAGGTAACTGATGAATAAAAGGAAGAGTGTTGGTGATAGGACAGAGCCCTGAGGAACACCACTGTTGACAGGTCTAGGAGAAGAATGATGGCCGTCTACAACAGTGGCTATAGAACGACCAGAAAGGAAGCTAGAGATGAAGGCACAGATAAAAGGATAGAAACCGTAGGAAGGCAGTTTGGAAATTAAAGATTTATGCCAGACTCGATTGAAAGCCTTTGAGATGTCAAGTGCAATGGCAAAGCTTTTGCCAAAGTCTCAAAAGGAGGATGACCAGGAGTCTGAAAAGTAGGTGAGAAGATCGCCAGTGGAGTGTCCATGACAGAACCCATACTGACGATCAGAAAGAAGGTTGTGACAGGAAAGACACTTTAAGATTTTTCTGTTAAGAATTGACTTGAAAACTTTTGAGACACAGGATGTTAAAGCAATTGGACGATAGTTAGAGGGTTGGGAATGGTCACCCTTCTTTGGGACTGGCTGAATGAAAGCAAACTTCCAGCAAGAAGGAAAGGTACAAGTTGACAGACAAAGGCAAAAGAGTTTACCTAGGCAGGGTGTAAGCACAGAAGCACAGTTTTTGAGGACAACAGGAGGGACTCCATCAGGACCATATGCCTTGTTAGTATTGAGGCCATTGATGGCAGAAAATACATCAACTGAAGAAATTTTAATGTCAGTCATGAGGAAGGCAGAGGGGAGAAGTGATGGAGGAATAGCACCGGAATTGTCTAAGGTGGAATTGGAGGAGAAAGTCTGAGTGAAGAGATCTGCTTTATCAGTAGAAGAAATTGCTACAGAGCCGTGAGAGTAGAAAAGAGGAGGGAAGGATGATGAGGTACAGTTGTTAGAAAGGTTTTCGGCAAGGTGGCTGAAGGAGCGAGAATAATTCGAGTTGGAGAGTTGGGAACATTTAGCACGGATGAAATTATTTTTAGCAGAGCGAAGAACAGACTTAGCATGATTCCAGGGAGAAATATAAAAAAGGTGTGATTCAGGGGAGGGTTGGCTCTGGTACCTTTCATAGGCCCTCTCCTTGTTGCAGTCAGCATTAGAACAAGCATGACTAAACCAAGGCTTTCTTGCATTAGTCAGAGGATATGAGAAAGGAATGTATGCTTCCATGCCCGAGAGAATAACCTCTGTAATGCGCAAGGCACACTCAGATGGCTCCCGGCCACGGAAGCAATAATCATTCCAAGGAAAATCAAAGAAGTACTGCCTGAGGGCCTCCCAATCTGCAGCTCCAAAGTGCCACAGGTGGCGTTTCTTTGGAGGGTCCTCAAGCTGTACCAGAGTGACAGGACAGGTTAAGGTAATGAGGCCATGATCGGAGGAGCCCAACGGAGAAAAAAGATTAACAGTGTAAGCAAAAGGATTAGTTGTTAGGAAAAGGTCAAGTATGTTGGAACTCTCTCCAAGGCGGTCAGGGATACGGGTAGGGTACTGTACAAGCTGCTCTAGGTCATTAAGGATAGAAAAGAGGTAGACTTGTTCACCAGGTGGATCAGTGAAAGGAGAGGAGAGCCAAAGGTGGTGGTGAACATTGAAATCTCCTAGAATGGAGATTTCAGAGAAAGGAGAAATGGATAGAATGTGTTCTATCGTAGAAGTAAGATAGTCAAAGAATTTTTGATAGTCAGTAGAATTAGGAGATAAGTAAACAGCACAGATATATTTAGTCAGAGAATGACAGGAGAGCCGAAGCCAGAGAGCAGAGAATTCAGAAGAATCAAGTTCAAGAACACAAGAGCAAGATAGATCGCTGCATACATATACGCAACAGCCACCTTTGGCTTTGAAATGAGAATAGAAAAAGTAGGAGGATACAGACAAGGGTTTGCTGACAGTTGCCTCAGACAGCTGTCTCAGAGAGAAAGAGAAGGTGATGTTTAGAGGAGAAGAGGTGGTGCTCAATAGAGCGAAAGTTAGAGGAAAGGCCGTGAATGTTACAGAAATGAAGAAGGAGTGAGTCAGACAGTGGTTCCAGGCAGCTCCGTGAGTCGTCACTGGGAGAGGGGCGGATGGTGGGAGCCTACATCTTTTCTATCCTTAATGACCTAGAGCAGCTTGTACAGCACCCTACCCGTATCCCTGACCGCCTTGGAGAGAGTTCCAACATACTTGACCTTTTCCTAACAACTAATCCTTCTGCTTACACTGTTCATCTTTTCTCTCCGTTGGGCTCCTCCGATCACAATCTTATTACCTTAACATGTCCAATCGCTCCAGTACGGCCTGTGGACCCTCCAAAGAAACGCCACCTGTGGCACTTTGGAGCTGCAGATTGGGAGGCCCTCAGGCAGTACTTCTTTGATTTTCCATGGAATGATTATTGCTTCCATGGCCGGGAGCCATCTGAGTGTGCCTTGCGCGTTACGGAGGTTATTCTCTCAGGCATGGAAGCATACATTCCTTTCTCATATCCTCTGACTAATGCAAGAAAGCCTTGGTTTAATCACGCTTGTTCTAATGCTGTCCGCAACAAGGAGAGGGCCTATAAGAGGTACCGGAGCCAACCCACCCCTGAATCACACCTTTTATATATTTCTGCCCGGAATCGTGCTAAGTCTGTTCTTCGCTCTGCTAAAAACAATTTTATCCGTGCTAAATGTTCCCAACTCTCCAACTCGAACTCTTCTCGCTCCTTCTGGCACCTTGCCAAAAACCTTTCTAACAACTTTACCTCATCATCCTTCCCTCCTCTTTTCTACTCTGATGGCTCTGTAGCTATTTCTTCTACTGATAAAGCAGATCTCTTTGCTCAGACTTTCTCCTCCAATTCCACCTTAGACGATTCCGGTGCTATTCCTCCATCACTTCCCCCCTCTGACTTCCTATTGTCTGACATTAAAATTTCTTCAGCTGATGTGTTCTCTGCCATTACTGGCCTCAATACTAAAAAGGCATACGGTCCTGATGGAGTCCCTCCTGTTGTCCTCAAAAACTGTGCTTCTGTGCTTACACCCTGCCTAGGTAAACTCTTTCGCCTTTGTCTCTCAACTTGTACCTTTCCTTCTTGCTGGAAGTTTGCTCTCATTCAGCCAGTCCCAAAGAAGGGTGACCATTCCCAACCCTCTAACTATCGTCCAATTGCTTTAACATCCTGCGTATCAAAAGTTTTCGAGTCAATTCTTAACAGAAAAATTTTAAAGCACCTTTCCTGTCACAGCCTTCTTTCTGATCGTCAGTATGGGTTCCGTCAGGGACGCTCCACTGGCGATCTTCTCACCTGCCTTTCAGACTCTTGGTCATCCTCCCTTCGGGACTTTGGCGAAAGCTTTGTCATTTCACTTGACATCTCAAAGGCTTTCGATCGAGTCTGGCATAAATCTTTAATTTCCAAACTGCCCTCCTACGGTTTCTATCCTTCTATCAGTGCCTTCATCTCTAGCTTCCTTTCTGGTCGTTCTATAGCTGCTGTTGTAGACGGCCATCGTTCCTCTCCTAGACCTATCAACAGTGGTGTTCCTCAGGGTTCTGTCCTATCACCTACTCTCTTCCTTTTATTCATCAATGACCTTCTAAGCTGTACATCTAACCCTATCCACTCATATGCTGATGATTCCACCCTTCACCTTTCCATTCGGTTCCCGCAACGTCCATCTCAGCAGTTGCTTCAACAAAAGAGGGATGAGGCTATGGCACACCTAATGTCTGATTTGGCTCGTATCTCTGACTGGGGTAAAAATAATCTTGTTATTTTCAATGCATCAAAAACTCAGTTTTTACACTTATCAACCCGACAAAATCTTCCTCAGGATTACCCACTAATGTTTAATAATGAACAGTTATGTCCTGCATCATCCTTGAACATGCTTGGGGTTTCATTCTCTCAGGATTTGTCTTGGAAAGAACATATTACATCTCTTGTGAAATCTGCTTCCAAGAGATTAGGTGTGCTAAGCCGATTCCGTACTTTCTTTACCCCTGCACAGTTGTTGACCTTGTACACGGGTTTTATTCGCCCGTGTATGGAGTACAACTCTCATGTGTGGGGAGGCTCTCCACATGCAGCTCTTCTCAATAGGGTGGAGTCAAAGGCTTTTCGTCTCATTAACTCTCCTCCTCTTACTGATTCCCTTCAACCATTGTCTCTTCGCCGCACTGTTGCATCTTTATCTCTCTTCTATCGCTACTTCAACGGTCACTGTTCCTCTGAACTGTCTGCTTGCATCCCTCCACCTCTACGACGGGCACGTAGTACCCGTCTAGCAACAAACTCTCATCCCTTTTCTGTCCAACTCTCTAATGCAAGAGTTAACTGTTACTCCCAGTCTTTTATTTATGCAACTGGTCAACTCTGGAACTGTCTTCCTCTGTCTGTATTTCCTACTTCCTATGATCTCCAGTCTTTCAAACGCAGTGTGTCCAGGCATCTCAAATTGAACAGATCTTGAATTTGGCTCTCTTTTGTACTGTTTTTGTTTTTTCTTGGAAGGAACAGTATGCAGGCCCGTGGCCTTTGGTTCCTTCTTCCATGCATAAAAAAAAAAAAAAAAAAAAAAAATTTATGGTCCCTCCCCCTGGGGACTCCGAGGCATGGTTCATGTGCGCCATTTTTTTAAAACAATTTTTGAAAAGAAAGTGTAGTGTGTAGTGTGCATGTAGTTTGGTGTTGACAGTTAGAGAAACTTGTGTTGGAGAGCATGCTGGCCTACTCTCTGTGTTACTGAGACACTGAAAAAGTTCAGCAAAGGGGGATGGTCAGGAACAAGTCCTGAGGGCTGATGAAACAGGAGCTCCAGCTCTCCCTGGATTTTGTCTATTCCCTTTCTTGAAAATGGGCACAATGTGTGTGTGTGTGTGTGTGTGTGTGTGTGTGTGTGTGTGTGTTTGTATGGCCGGGCATGGCGATNCTGGTGCTACAGTCTACTCCTGGCGCTAACATCACCGTCCATATTGAATACAGGCTAGGGCTGCCTCATACAGGAATGGTGTATTGGTATTAACACGTGTGTGTGTGTGTGTGTGTGTGTGTGTGTGTGAACTCTTGGGGTTGTACAGTACCTACTGAACATATCCATGGACAGCAGGCAGCCATCAAATTTCCCGGAGTACTGCTTAAGCCTACGTCTGCAACAGAATCATGATTACATCCTCATACAGCGATACCTATGTCAACGATCCATTCACAATATACCGTATACAAGAATGAAATACCTACCTCAAAGAACAGATATGAACTGTTTCTCTGGCTGACCCCTTGTGTATTGAAACATTCTGTGGAAAAAAAAAAAAAAATCAAACCATCTCTCCGCTTAGTATCACTAAAGCAGCCCTAGATTATAACATGGTCTGTTACCTGACAGAATTGAGCCACTCCTGCAACCTGAATACTGTCCTTGTTGCTGAAATTCAATTAGCCATGGTTATGAGGAAGGAATGGGTCTCCATGGTTTTATTAGTCAAATCAAACCTCCAATCTCAGCACATTTGACCATCTATGGTTTTATTAGTCAAATCAACCCACTAATCTCAGTACATTTGGCCATCAACTGAACTGAAAGAGCTTGCAATACTCGTCTTAATGGCACAAACGTGCATTAATCCACAATACACTAGTTAGTGTTGATGTGGCACACCTTCACTGTTATTTTTTTTTCAATCCGATTCAGACCATACTTAGTGGACCAGTTGAAGGTAAGACAAACATAAAGGAATCAGTTTTCAGAACAATCAGTCAAAGGTCAAGGGCACAGGTCAAGATCATAGTCTGACCTGTGATATGAGTGCATACAAAGTAACAAAAAATTTTTAATCTAATTTAAACCAAACTTGGTGAAAGGCTGAGGGTCAAACATGGAGTTGACTTATAGTTCTGAGAACAAGTCAAAGGTCTAGGTCACAAGGCAAGGGCAATTTACACAGTTTTAATCCAACTTAGACCAAATTTTGTTAAGGGATTCAGGGCAAGACAACAATAAAGGAGTTCATTTTTGAAAGCAATCAATGAAATGCCAAGGTTACAGTGAAAGGTCAAAGTTCACAGTCACATGGCAAGATCAGCTTCAACAGTTCCAATCTGATTTAGAATAAGCTTTGTGGGAGGGTTCATGGTAAAGCAGGATGATCTCAAAGTTCACAGTCACACAGCATGGTAACCTTCAACAATTCCATACTGACTTAGCCTAAACATTGTGGGAGGGCTCATGGTAAAGCAGGGATGAATGGATTCTATTTTGAGAGTAATCCGTAGGAGGTCAAGGCCACATGGCAAGGCCAATGCTTGGTTCTATAATAATAGTATACAGTTCTGACTCGATCTGGATCAAACTTGCAGGAATGAAGGTCAGCCAAGGATAATGAAACCTTATTCTGAGAACAATAGGTCAAATGCCAAGGTCAGTTCAAACAGTTTTGATCCAGTTTAGACCAAAGTTTGTGAAAATGTTACGGGTTAGGCATGAAAGAAGCAATTTGATTTTTAAAGTAATCGGCTGCAGGGTCATGGTCACAGGGAAAAGTTAAATAATCAGCCCAAAGACCAACACTGGGCACAGGTGTTGCACTCTAAGTGCTCCTTGTTCTTCATGAGTCTCACATTTGTCATTTCACTTTCATGTAAACTATATTTTGTGATTGGTGGGGACTCACCATCCACTCACTCAATGTAGTGCTGCTCTCAGGTGTCTGCCCTTTCCTTTCCTCCTTCCTTCTTTCCGTCCTTCCTCTACTGTCTTTCTTTCCTTCATTCTTTCCTCTTCCTTCTGACTATGGGTGACTCAGCACTGAGAGACAAGCCAAATGGTTTCCTGTACACCAGGAAACCATTTACTATGCTTGGTGGTAACCATATTACCAAATTTTGGCACCTGGTGGTTTAGCGGGTAATTACGGTGCTCCAATCAGATTGAGCTGGTGCAGTTAATATCCAAGGAGTGTCTGGGGTTTATTGCTCACGTAATGCCACTCGAGGATGAGTGAGGCTGGTCACTTTCATTTCTTGATGTCAGGACCAACTTGCATAGCCCCGGGTTCCTATGCTCCTCATGGGGCAACACAGGATTGGATGATGGATGGTAAACTATATACAGTATGAATTATCATTACATACAACCTTGAATTAATCTTAGAGTCCTCCAGATGCTCACGATCGTTTTTCTCCCTCAGGCATGATAACGATACCGGCGATGACGAGGCGGGCCAGGGGAGGAGTGGGGCTGGCATGGGGGAACCTGCCTCTCCAGCTACTGTTACTACTCTTGGCCTACCTTGGACCCCCTCTCACTGCATCCCAGTCACCTCCATCACTGGTCAGTCACTACCAGGTTTATGCCATAATTATCAACATAAACATGATCACCTGTGTCATTATCATAAGCAAAAACAGTTATCCATTGTTAGTTATTTCATTTGTTCAAAATACAGTAATCCCACAATCACCCGACATAACTGAGCCATCGGTACATTTGGATGCGGACGATGTCCAGATACGGAACAATACCATTCAGACCCTATCTATATGTACAGTGCCCCTCCTAATTTTGGAGGTGCTCTTTGGTCTTTCAGTTGTAATGGGGTCTATAAAAGCCCGTGTTGTTTAGAGGCAAAGCGGGGGGATCCTCTCTTTGGCTCAGTGGTCACGTGCGCGTGTATCGAGCACGAGGACCTGGGATCGAATCTCGGCCAGTCCAGTAATTAATTTGTCAAGTTTCGTTTTGGTTATTACATTGGCTGGCAGCGGTGTAGGATGTGAGGCGAGGCTTGGAGGGCAGTATGTTGTTTGTTAGCTGGCAGCATCCTAGTCCCCGGGATAAGCTGTTTGGTGCAGTCCACAGCATCCCCAACAGTGGCCTCCAACGCTACGCTGCCCTGTGTTCAAAACTGACCAAAGTAATCACCAGGGGGAGAAGAGTGATGTAATGGGGTCTATAAAAGCCTGTGCTGCTTAGAGGAAAAGCGGGGATCCTCTCTTTGGCTCAATGGTAATGTGCTCACGTATCAGCGAAGGCCTGAGATCGAATCTCGGCCAGGACAGTGTAATGAATTTGTTAAGTGTCAGTCTGATTATTACACAGTTACTGTATTTAGACGTCAAAACACATGGGAATATCTGATATAATACTAGACATTAAGAAAACAATGCATAAAAAACAAAACTCCAAAAAAAAAAAATCAATGTAGAAGACAAAGGTTGCAAACAGAACTTTAATAGCTACAGTCTTGTACTGTACCATACTTACCACCCAGTGAACGATGGACAGGCACCATAACCCGCTAGCCAGTAGATGGTGTACAGTAATCCCGTGTGGTCTAGTGGCTAACATAATCACATAACAAATGTCGGAAAACTCCTCCTCCATCTGTCGGAGCTGGGCGATGAGAGGGGACGTGCAGTACCCACCACTGAACATAGTGTTGCCATGTCTCTACCGGCTGGCCAGGAAACTTTGACCATTTGGTAGGGAGGCAGATGGCCATGCATGCCTGAAAGCGTCCGAGAGGAGTAATCCGGACAGCCAGGCAACTTTGACCGTTCGGTGAGGAGGCAGACAGCTATTTTAACTCAGCTGGTGGGTTAGGGTCTATTCATTACCCAAGCGTGGCCACAGAGGCCTGCCAGCCGCCCAACTGACCATGTTGGAAATTTAATGTTCGGATATGGACAGATTTCGGTTGCTAACATTATAGGCCAAGGCCTAACATTTGGATAAGAAGCATGACCAGATACAGGATGTCCAGATAACTGAGGGATTTCTTAATAACAAATACTGTTTCATTATGAATGAAAATACAAATGTACCTCATTCTTTGTTAGCTACTCTATAACACCAACACAGTGGTCTGCAGTGTCATTGCATAGGTTCTTATTTTATTTATCACCGTTGCTACTGGGTGTAGTAGATGGGGCACCCATCATCTACCCACTTAGTGTAGCGATGCTCTATTTTAGGGTAGCTCTACAGTGGGTGGCAAGCCAAATGATTTCCTGTTAACCAGGAAATCATTTACAATGGTTGGTGGCAACCTTACAACCAGCCAACATGTGTTCTCTACGTGACAACAAGTGGGTTGGCGGAGGGCTAGTGCCCCTCCCCAGAAAACAAATACTGTAATTAAAAATACAAACAAGTAGCCTCGGATCAAGACTGATTAACAGGTAACGATTAAGGACTGAATAAAGGACACAGTACGAACTGCAGCATGGAATGTAAGGGGTGCAATGACGAGATAAAAGAAAGCGAGGTTGTCCAGGTGCTTGAGGGTGAAAAAATATGTGGAACAACTGAGACTAAATGGAGAGGTGAGAGTGTGAGAGAGTAGGAGTATGGATGGGGTATATGTGCAGGAGTAAGTGAAAATGAGAGGGCAAAAGAAAGAGTATGTACTGTTGTGTGCAAGAGATGGCAGGAGAATATAAGAGAGTATGGATCAGTAGGCTCAAGGATTGTGTGGATAAGACTGAAAGTAGGACTATAAATGTGGGTGACTGTGTGTGCATATGCGCCAATGTGAGATCATGCAAGCAGAGTCAAAGAAGAATTCTGGGCAAATGTGGAAGCATGCATGGAAAAGTTTGAAAGAAATGAGAGAGTGTTTTTGATTGGGGATATGAATGGAAAAGTGAGGAATGTGAAGGTGGATGGAGTAGTTGGTGAGTGGGATGTGCCTGCAGAAGTGGATGAGAATGACAGTGCTTTAGTGGACATATGGGCAGGGAGGGGGTTGGTGATAGCCACAAAATGATCCACAGGTATTTGTGGCGAGTGATGGGATGGGTGGGTGGTGAACTGAATGAACAGAAGGCAATGACTGATTATGTGTGTGTGTGTGTGTGTGTGTGTGTGTGTGTGTGTGTGTGTGTGTGTGTACGAGGATGAGAATGAGAAGGTGTGTAATGGATGCACAAGAGCATACAGAGGTTGGGGAAGTGGACTTTCTGACCACCACTTGATGGTGGTGAAAGTCAAGGTTCAAATGCAATGGAGGAATAGACAGAGGGAAGGACAGGAGGAAGTAGTCCATACAAGGATGGCAGAAGGTTGCAAGAGAATGAAAAAAAAAATGCAGAATATAAGACAGAAGTGGAGGAGTGATTGGGTAAATATGATTTGCAGCAGATGGGAGAAGTGGAAGGTGTGTGCAAGATATTCACAGAAGGAATCTGTGCTGCATGTGAGCTGGAGCGTGGGGTGAAGAGAAGATGAAATGGGGTACGAGGAACAGCATGGTGAAATGAAGAGATGAGACATGCTGTGGCACAAAAGAAGAAAGCATATAGTGAGTGGATGGAAAGCAAGGGCATGGAGGAAGTTGAGAGACTGAAGACAGAGTTATATGTAAAGAGGAAGAGAGTGGTGAAAAGACTAGTAACAGAGAGTAAGAAGATGAGGAATTTGGAAGGAATTTGAGTGTAAAGTGGAGGGAATGTAAGAAAATGTTCTGGAAAGAGGTAAAAAGAGTTAGACAGGGTGATAAAGAAAGTAGTCTGAGAGTGAAATATAAAAATGGTAGATTGCTTGTGGAGAAGGGAGAAGAAGCGAGCAGATGAAGAGAATGCTTTAAGGAACTGTTAAATGTAGAGAATGAAAGTATTGTAAGTATAAGTGGCTGGGGAATGGCTGGGAGAAGGAAGGAGGTGAGAAGAGAGGAAGAAATCAGCAGGATGAAAATAGTGGAAGCAATGAAGAAAGTCAAAATAGGGAAAGCCTCAGGAATTGATGGAGTGTGTGGTGAAATGCTGAAGCATGGGAGAGAGGTAGTAGTGGAATGGATATGGAAGATGTGTAGATTGGTCTAGGAGGAAGGTAGGGTCTCGGAGGATTGGAAGTCAGTTACAATTATTCCCCTGTACAAAAGAAAAGGTGAAAAAGAAGTGTGTGGTAACCATAGGGGCATTTGTCTTTTTAGCGTACAGTAATAGCAAAAGTATATCGTACGAGACTTACTGACAGAGTTAAGGAAATAACAGAGGAATTAGCTGACGGAGAACAGGGAGGTTTTAGGAAGGGAAGAGGTTGCATAGATCTGCTATTCATTCTTAGGTCTTTATTGGAAGTGTCTATAGAAGGGAAAGAAGTTGTATGCGGCCTTCTTGGATTTGAAGAAAGCATGTGATAGTGAGGATAGAAATGGAATTGGAAAATATTAAGAATATATGCAGTAAATGGGAAGCTGTTAAATGCCATGAAGAGTATGTATGAGGAAGCTAAGGCAGCAGTGCATGTGGTTAGTGGATTGAGTGAATTTTTCTATTTGAATGCTGGACTGAAACTGGGATGTCATGTCTCCATGGTTGTTCAGTCTGTATATGGATGGGGTTATACAAGAGATACAAGGTGGGGCAGTGAATGTTGGAGTGGCTCTAATGAGAAAGGGCAACATTTGGAAACTCCCTGTACTGTTGTTTGAAAATGATACTGTATTAAGTGAAGATGAGGAGGAACTGCAAGGCTTGGTGAATGAGTTTGGAAGAGTGTGTAAGAAACAGAATCTAAAGGTGAAGGTAGGGAAGAGTAAAGTTATGGTCTTAGAGAAAAATGAAGTCTCTGGATGTACAATGAGGCTGGATGATGAGGAAATGGAAAATGTGAATGTATTTAAGTACTGTAGTTGGGTAACATAATGAGTAAGGATGGAAGTTTGGAGGGCAAAGTGTTTGAAGGGTTACAGGAAGGAAGAAAGGTTGCTGGCTCTTTGAAAGTAGTGATAAGAAACAGGGAAGTGTGTATGGAAGCAAAAAAGTCACTGCATGACAGTATTCTGATACCAACTCACGTATGGAAGTGCAGCTTGGACCTTGTTGGAAGGGCACAAGTCAAAAGTGAGGGCAATGGAAATGGGTTATTTGAGAGGAGCATGTGGAGTTACTTGGAGGGACAGACTGACAAATGAGAAAGTGAAGGAGCATTGTGGTGTGGATGTGGCTGTGATAGGCATTAGGAGAAATATATTGATGTGGTTTGGCCATGTGGAGAGGATGGAGAGCAAGACACCAACCAGGTGAGTGTATTTGAGTGAGGTGGAGGGAGGGGAGAGGGAGGGGGAGGCCAAGGATGAGATGGAGGGATGGAGTGGAGAGATATATGAGAGAGGAGGGTGTGAGCTGGGTAGTGAAATGGTAGGGGACCGGGCAACATGGAAGTGATTTTATTTGTGACCACTCTTTATGGGATTAAGTCATCTGGCAATAGCTACTAGATGTTATGTGATGGTACAGTGTACAGCTTAATAGTGCTGTGGTTGTAAGATAAGAGTAAGGTGTAAATACAATAAGAAATATGGTGTAACACAGTGTGGAATGGTATGGTACAGTGTACTGTGATGTGTGGTGTTTAACATGGGGTGGAGTGGTATACTATTCAGCCATCATGTAGTCAGGTGTTATGCAGTATTAAGAGGGAAGGCTGATTTAAAGCACAATGATAAAGTGTGGTGTAAAAAAAAAAGTTGATGGGTATGATATGAAGAGTTAAAGTGAAAAATGTAGAAGAGAGAGGTAAAGTATACTGAAAAGTGGAGCAAAGAGAAGCAGAGTAATGTATAATGGAAATGAGTAACACTGTATGGTACAATGCAAAATGGAGTACAGTAATATAATTAAGTGAAGTACACTGGCTTGGACTGAAATGGGGTGGTGTAGTCTAGTATGATAGTGAATAAAGTTGTGCAGCTTGGTTTGATGTTGAGTTGTGTGGTCTGGTGTGATGCTTAGTAGAGTTGTGTGGTTTGGTGTGATGTTGAGTAGAGTTGTGTAGTCTGGTGTGATGTTGTAGAGTTGTGTGATCTGGTCTGGCATGATGTCAAGTATAGCTGTGGTCTGGTGTGATGCTAAGCACAGCTGTGTGGCCAGCGTGATGTTCATTAAAGTTGGATGGTCTAGTGTAATGTTGAGTAGAGTTGTAAACGTGGATGGGCGGTTCTACTATACACGTTCATGTCATGTTTTATGGGTCCTGAGGGTAACTGCTTTGTAGGGCTGAGAAGCAACTTCTTCTGCCACTGAAAGTGATCCAGCTCTACCCAGTGCTTCATGCATGTTGATGAGTATAGGCATGGAAGACTTTTGGTATGTGGGGTAAGAAGTGCATGACAACATTTTTGTTCATGTTACTGTGTTTGTGAGAGTCAGTATGTGTGACTGAGGGCACTACCATTGTTTAACCCGCCAAGTCCCAACGACGTACGATGCACGTCGCTACTTTTTTCCGTGGACAGACCCAACGACGTGCATCGTACGTCACGCAATTGCAATGCCCATTGTGTGCACATTTTTCAACATTCGCAGGTGATTTTTGGTAGGCATATGTGGGAGACCTTCCTCCACCTGCTGTCAAGCAGGGATACTGCCTGGCCCCTCCTAACCCCCCTTCCCCCCCACACTGTGCAATTCACCTGTTAGCAGTAACCTAGCCAGTAAATGTTGCCCCATGGTCTCTCCAAAGACGAAGTTCATGGTGAAAGTGATTCCTGAGGTGGAGGACAAAGAAAAGAAACTAGAGGTAGAAACAAACAGAAGTGATGAGGTGGTAATGTCGTAAAGGAAGGTGCCATATACTGGGGTTTTGGGTAAGTGAACAACGCTTATAAATGCCTATATTATTGTGTGAAAACCAATATAAACTTTTACTACACATAAATTCATACCAAATAAATTAAATAAATACGTAAATTAAAGTGGCTTGAATTAGTTAACCCTTCCATAGTTCGTTTTTTTTTAGCCAGGTACCCTGAAAAAGAAGGAAAACGTAAGGTTGAGTGACACCTGTATCAACATTTTTTTACCTCAGGATCGTGATTTCACTATGAATTTTCGATGTTTCTCACCAAAAGCGAAGGTTTCAGCCAAAAAACAAAAAGTCAAAAATCGGTCGGGATCTGGGGGTAGGCTGGGTAAAAAACCGGTCGGGACTCGTCAGGTTAAACATGTGAAAAGACCTACAAATACACCCTCTTAAATGTTTTCTCCCTGGTGGGATGGCACACAATTAAGAGGGCTGATAGGAGGACATGTTCCCAACCCAATTATCAAAGGTACCACAGAATGGTGACAATGTGGTGGGTAGAGGAGAGGGAGTGAAGTGTGAGAGTAAACAAATCTTAGTAGTGTGTACCATCCCCGTAATATATATCATCCCTGTTATATGTATGTATAAATGCCCCCACATATGCCCCCCCCCACTATGTGCCCCCACTAAAGGTGCTGACCTAATCAGCGCTCCCAGGCTCGAACAACCAGAAGCAGATGTAAGCGTCAGTATGGGGCTAACATTCATATGGGCAACATCCTGTCTCAGTGTTCCACAATTAAAGGCTGTAAATAGCTACTCCAGGATTTTCATTACACCATCAAGAGGCTGTGGCAAACAAGTGTAACAGTGAGAATAAGCAATGACATAGTATAAAGTGGAGTGGACTGGTATCAGAATGAAGCGTGGAGTGGTGTGACATAACTATGAATAATGTGTTGTATGGTGTGGCAATGAGTAATGCTGTGAAGAAAAGTAGTGTTAAGAAGCGAGATTTGCCAGTTAGGTAGTCGAGCAGCTTCTCGATGTTTCCCGATTTTTACCATAGGCTAGTTCCGGTACGAGTCAGAGTTGCCAGTTTGCCTGCTGTTTGTGAGCATAGTTATTTTGTAAGTTATGCATTGCTTTTTGTGCTCCTTTTCCCTATAATGTTTTAGTTATGTGATTGTTTGTTAAACTGTGTAATTTAAGTTTGTATGCTAAATGATTTAGAGTGTTATGTAAAGTAAGAAAACTCTGGCATATTTTCTATATCTTGAGTTGGTGACTGTTGTTCTCGTAGAATGTAGAAGTTTCTAGGGTAATGCAAGCTTATATAAGGCTGGGGAAGAGACTAGAGCAAGTTCAGTTGGCTTTCAGTTCAGTTTGAGTGTCAGGGCAGTGTCAGTGAAGTTCGTATATTTTCGGTACTTGTGAAAACAGTGAAGTGTTGTTGGCAAATAGTGAAGAGTTACTGAAGTTTGTATATCATCGGAACTTGTAAAAATAGTGCAGTGTTGTCAAGCATTAAGTGTGACTGCAGTTATTAAAGTTTGTATAGCTCCAGTGCTTTTGAGAATAGTAAAGTAAAGCTGGAAAGCGTTAAGTGCAATTATTTGGAAAATAAACAGTGAACTTAAGAAGCCAATGTATATTTACAATGCCTGAGCTGATCCTGTGTACTGTACACCTAAAGGCTGACCATAGGAAGAACAACTAACTGGGCAACATCTTTCTTGTACTGTACTACTGCTGTTGAAGCCTGTGGCAGTGTAGGGTGGGGACGTAACAGTAGTGTTTGGATTTGGTATATCTTGGCTGACCGGGAGTGGACTGTAGCAGCAAGTACTGTACAGTACTGTGAAGCAACATGGTGTACTACTGAGCTCAACTATGTTGTGTAGCAGTGAGTGGTGTGGAGACGAAGTAACGCTGTGTGTAATACATTTGTCTGTGGATTAGAATGACGATTTACATGGACTGGAGCAGTGCAGCAGTAAGATACATGCAGAGATCGTGAATGGAGTTAAGTGGTGTGAGGTAGTGAAGGGCTGAGTGGAATGAAGTTGAGTGGGGCAAAGTGATGTGGTGTGGTGTGGATTAGTGGTGAACTGAGCTAAATGGAGTGGAGTGGTGCAGCAGTGAAGGGAGTGGTGTGGAGGGGAGTGGAATGATGGTGTGTGGTGTAGTTTAGGGTGAGCTGAGCTAAATCAGGTGGTGTGGTGCAGCAATGAAAGGAGTGGTGTGGTGCATGTGTTAAGTGTGCAGCAGTAGTGAGGGGCATGCAGTAGTTGAGAAGTGTATACTACAAGTAAGACATGTGATACAACAGTTAACAGTGTGGAGTGCCATGGTTAGCAGTGAGCTGAGGGTGGGGTTGCATGGCATAGCTGCATGCAGTGTGGAGTGATTTGGTATAGTGCTAAGCACTGTCAAGTGGTGTAGCATAGCAGTGTGGAGTGGTGTGGTATAGCAGTGTAGAGTGGTGTGGCACAGTAGTAGGAGGCAGTGTGGAGTGATGTGGTATAGCAGTGAGAAGAGGTGTGGTATAGCTATGAGTAGTGTGAGGTGATGCAGTATACCTTTATGGAGTGGTGTGGTATACCAGTATGGACTGGTGTAGTTAAGCAGTGTGGAGTAAGTGTGGAGCATATAGTAGCGTGACACAGTGCGTTACTGCAGTGTGGAATGGTGTTGTACAGCAATATGGAGTGGTGTGGTATAGCAGTATGGAGTGGTGCATTACTGCAATGCAGAATGGTGTGGCATAGCAGTGTGGAGTGCTGTGGCTTAGTAGTGTGAGGTGGTGTGGAACAGCAGTATGGAGTGATATGTTGCTGCGACGTGAAATGGTGTGTTACAAAAGTGTGAAGTGGCATGGTATGCCAGTAAACAGTGTGGAGTGGTGTAGTACAGCAGTGTAGAGTGGTAAAGTATGACTGCTATATGGTATTGCAGTAAGCAATATGGAGTGTGTGGTATAGCACTAAGCAGTATAGGGTGGTGTGGTGTGCCAGTAAACTGTACAGAATGGTGTGGTACAGCACTGTGGAATGGTGTGGTATAACAAAAAACAGTGTGGTATGGAATGGTGTGGTACAGCAGTGCAGAATGGTGTGGTAGAGCAGTGTGGAATGGAGTAGTATAGCAGTAAGCAATGTGGCACTGTGTTATATAAGAGATTAAAGTGGTGTGGTGGCGATCATCATCCACTCACTTGATGCAGTGCTGCTTACTTCTTCCTTAGCCTTTATCATTCTTTTTCTGTGCCTGCCCTCCTCTCTTCCTATTTCTCTCATCTTTCCTGTCACTTCTTATTTCTTTTCTTTCTTTACAGGTAGCTTTACATTGAGTGACAAGCCAAATGGTTTCCTGTAAGCCAAGAAACCATTTACAATGCTGGGTGGTAACCATATAACCAAACCATACGTGCTCCCTACGTGTCAACAAGTGGGTTGGTGGAGGGTTAGTACCCCTCCCCATAAAACAAATAACTCAAAGTCAAATGGTCACCCCTTACTGGATTATGGTGTCTGGCAATAGACAGATAGAAAGATAGAAGTGGTGTGGTGTAGCAATAAGCAATGTGAAAAGGTGTGGAGTACAGTAGTGTGGTATGACAGTAAGCAGTGTGAAGTGGTGTGGGGTTTGATACATCAGAGAGCAGTGTGGCATGGTGTGGTAGAGAAGTATGTAGTGTGGGGTATGTGATGCAGTTGTGAGTGGAGTTTTGTAGTGTAGCAGCGAGTGGACTGGCATGGTGCTTATCTCTCCCCTCACCCTAATCGGCAGGAGGGACATGGGAACACGGCAGCCGCCAACTTCTCCTGCATTGGGAAGGTTATTGGAGGCTACTATGCAGACGTCTCCACAGGGTGTCAGATGTTTCATGTCTGTACACTCAACGAGAAAGGTAATGGTGCTTCCTAGCTTACAGGTAAAGGTGAGAGGTAAACCTACTCAATATCCAGCACTAATACAGTACCAAATTTTCTATGACAAACTTTTCAAGCTCTGCTACATTTGCTGGAAAAAAAAAAAAATTATAGCTTTAATCAACAGTTTTACTGTACTCTGCAGTGCTGAAGAGGGACATCTTCTTGTGGTGAAACTGATACAACCGGGCAATAGAGTCATCTATAGGTAGGTGGTGGCGACCACCATCCACTCACTTGATGTAGTGCTGCCTACTTCTTCCTTAGCCTTTATCATTCTTTTTCTGAGCCTGCCCTCCTCTCTTCCTATTTCTCCCATCTTTCCTGTCACTTCTTATTGCTTTTCTTTCCTTTACAGGTGGCTTTACATTGAGTGACAAGCCAAATGGTTTCCTGTAAACCAAGAAACCATTTACAACGCTGGGTGGTAACTATATAACCAAACCATACGTGCTCCCTACGTCAACAAGTGGGTTGGTGGAGGGTTAGTGCCCCTCCCCATAAAACAAATAACTCAGAGTTAAATGGCCACCCCTTACGGGATTATGGCGTCTGGCAATAGATAGATAGATAGAGTCATCTGGTTATATAACCATCTCTCAACTCCATCCCTATCCTCAAAAAGGAGGAAGGTTGATTATAGAAGGACAACTTTAACGTTCAGTCACTGGGTTCATATTCTGATAAGCCTGAGGTCACAGCAAGAACAAAAAAAAAAATTACATCATCATCAACAAGGGTGTGGTGGTAGGTGGTGGTTACCATTGCCCACTTGATGTAGAATTACCTACTTCTATATCTGTGTCTGCCCTCCTTTCTTCCCACTTCTGCCTTTCCATCGTGTCACTCTTTACTACTCTTCCTTCCACTTCAGGTGGCTCTACAATGAATGACAAGCTTAATGGTTTTCTATATCCCAGGAAACCATTTATAATGCTGGGTGGTAACCATATAAAAGGGAGATGTGGAGCCTGCTATAGTGCCCCTGTTAACTGGATGGAGAAACACAAATGTGGCATCCATCCAAGAACCATACCACAAAACTTTTCCCTATACCTTCCTGTTGCTGGGCACTGTTAACTACAAGGGAACGTTAGTTAGTTGCACAGGACAACCCTGAAGGGGTGGTTGCTTACCTGCAGTTGATGGGTCTGCTTGAACAACAACAACAACAACAACTGCACAGTACTGACAGTGACAACAATGCTCCCTAATTTCATGTTACACTAGTCAAATATTTTTTTTTATGCAAGGAAGAAGGAACCAAAGGCCACAGGCCTGCACACTGTTCCTTCCAAGAAAAAGCAAAAACAATACAAAAGAGAGCCAAATTCAAGATCCGTTCATTTTGAGATGCCTGGACACACTGTGTTTGAAAGACTGGAGATCATAAGAAGTAGAAAATACAGACAGAGAGAGACAGTTCCAGAGTTGACAAGTTGCATAAATGAAGGACTGGGAGTAACGGTTAACTCTTGCATTGGAGAGTTGGACAGAAAAGGGATGAGAATTTGTTGCTAAACGGGTACTACGTGCCCGTTGTAGAGGTGGAGGGATGCAAGCAGACAGTTCAGAGGAACAGTGACCATTGAAGTAGCGGTAGAAGAGAGATAAAGATGCAACAGTGCGGCGAAGAGACAAAGGTTGAAGGGAATCAGTAAGAGGAGGAGAGTTAATGAGATGAAAAGCCTTTGACTCCACCCTATTGAGAAGAGCTGCATGTGGGGAGCCTCCCCACACATGAGAGTTGTACTCCATACATGGGCGAATAAAACCCGTGTACAAGGTCAACAACTGTGCAGGGGTAAAGAAAGTTCGGAATCGGCTTAGCACACCTAATCTCTTGGAAGCAGATTTCACAAGAGATGTAATATGTTCTTTCCAAGATAAATCCCGAGAGAATGAAACCCCAAGCATGTTCAAGGATGATGCAGGACATAACTGTTCATTATTAAACATTAGTGGGTAATCCTGAGGAAGATTTTGTCGGGTTGATAAGTGTAAGAACTGAGTTTTTGATGCATTGAAAATAACAAGATTATTTTTACCCCAATCAGAGATACAAGCCAAGTCAGACATCAGGTGTGCCATAACCTCATCCCTTTTTTGTTGAAGTAACTGCTGAGATGGACGTTGCGGAAACCGAATGGAAAGGTGAAGGGTGGAATCATCAGCATATGAGTGGATAGGGTTAGATGTACAGCTTAGAAGGTCATTGATGAATAAAAGGAAGAGAGTTGGCGATAGGACACAGCTCTGAGGAACACCACTGTTGATAGGTCTAGGAGAAGAACGATGGCCGTCTACAACAGCGGCTATAGAACGACCAGAAAGGAAGCTAGAGATGAAGGCACAGATAGAAGGATAGAAACCGTAGGAGGGCAGTTTGGAAATTAAAGATTTATGCCAGACTCAATCGAAAGCCTTTGAGATGTCAAGTGCAATGGCAAAGCTTTCGCCAAAGTCCCGAAAGGAGGATGACCAGAAGTCTGAAAGGTAGGTGAGAAGATCGCCAGTGGAGCGTCCCTGATGGAACCCATACTGACGATCAGAAAGAAGGTTGTGACAGGAAAGATGCTTTAAAATTTTTCTGTTAAGAATTGACTCGAAAACTTTTGCGACACAGGATGTTAAAGCAATTGGATGATAGTTAGAGGGTTGGGAATGGTCACCCTTCTTTGGGACTGGCTGAATGAGAGCAAACTTCCAGCAAGAAGGAAAGGTACAAGTTGACAGACAAAGGCGAAAGAGTTTACCTAGGCAGGGTGTGAGCACAGAAACACAGTTTTTGAGGACAACAGGAGGGACTCCATCAGGACCATATGCCTTTTTAGTATTGAGGCCATTGATGGCAGAAAATACATCAGCTGAAGAAATTTTAATGTCAGTCATGAGGAAGTCAGAGGGGGGAAGTGATGGAGGAATAGCACCGGAATCGTCTAAGGTGGAATTGGAGGAGAAAGTCTGAGCGAAGAGATCTGCTTTATCAGTAGAAGAAATAGCTACAGAGCCATCAGAGTAGAAAAGAGGAGGGAAGGATGATGAGGTAAAGTTGTTAGAAAGGTTTTTGGCAAGGTGCCAGAAGGAGCGAGAAGAATTCGAGTTGGAGAGTTGAGAACATTTAGCACGGATGAAATTATTTTTAGCAGAGCGAAGAATAGACTTAGCATGATTCCGGGCAGAAATATATAAAAGATGTGATTCAGGGGTGGGTTGGCTCCGGTACCTCTTATAGGCCCTCTCCTTGTTGCGGACAGCATTAGAACAAGCGTGATTAAACCAAGGCTTTTGCATTAGTCAGAGGATATGAGAAAGGAATGTATTCTTCCATGCCCGAGAGAATAACCTCTGTAATGCGCAAGGCACACTCAGATGGCTCCCGGCCACGGAAGCAATAATCATTCCAAGGAAAATCAAAGAAGTACTGCCTGAGGGCCTCCCAATCTGCAGCTCCAAAGTGCCACAGGCAGCATTTCTTTGGAGGGTCCACAGGCCGTACTGGAGCGATAGGACAGGTTAAGGTAATAAGGTTATGATCGGAGGAGCCCAATGGACAGAATAGATTAACAGTGTAAGCAGAAGGATTAGTTATTAGGAAAAGGTCAAGTATGTTGGAACTCTCTCCAAGGCGGTCAGGGATACGGGTAGGGTGCTGTACAAGCTGCTCTAGGTCATTAAGGAGAGAAAAGATGTAGGCTTGTTCACCAGGTGGATCAGTGAAAGGAGAGGAGAGCCAAAGGTGGTGGTGAACATTGAAATCTCCTAGAATGGAGATTTCAGAGAAAGGAGAAATGGATAGAATGTGTTCCATCGTAGAAGTAAGATAGTCAAAGAATTTTTGATAGTCAGTAGAATTAGGAGATAAGTAAACAGCACAGATATATTTAGTCAGAGAATGACAGGAAAGCCGAAGCCAGAGAGTAGAGAATTCAGAAGAATCAAGTTCAGGAACACGAGAGCAAGATAGATCGTTGCGTACATATACACAACAGCCACCTTTGGCTTTGAAATGAGAATAGAGAAAGTAGGAGGATACAGAAAAGGATTTGC
>JAGKTI010013536.1:0-22894 GCA_018397915.1 Birgus latro
TCCACTGGCGATCTTCTCACCTACCTTTCAGACTCCTGGTCATCCTCCTTTCAGGACTTTGGCGAAAGCTTTGCCATTGCACTTGACATCTCTAAGGCTTTTGATCGAGTCTGGCATAAATCTTTGATTTCCAAACTGCCCTCTTACGGTTTCTATCCTTCTATCTGTGCCTTCATCTCTAGCTTCCTTTCTGTTCGTTCTATAGCTGCTGTTGTAGACGGCCATCGTTCCTCTCCTAGACCTATCAACAGTGGTGTTCCTCAGGGCTCTGTCCTATCACCAACTCTCTTTCTTTTATTCATCAATGACCTTCTAAGCTGTATATCTAACCCTATCCACTCATATGCTGATGATTCCACCCTTCACCTTTCCCTTTGATTTCTGCAACGTCCATCTCAGCAGTTACTTCAGCAAACAAGGGATGAGGCTGTGGCACACCTAATGTCTGACTTGGCTCATATCTCTGATTGGGGTAAAAATAATCTTGTTATTTTTAATGCATCAAAAACTCAGTTCTTACACTTATCAACCCAACACAATCTTCCTCAGGATTACCCACTAATGTTTAATAATGTCCAGCTCAGTCCTGCATCATCCTTGAACATGCCTGGGGTTTCATTCTCTCAGGATTTGTCTTGGAAAGAACATATTACATCTCTTGTGAAGTCTGCTTCCAAGAGATTAGGTGTGCTGGGCCGACTCCGAGCTTTCTTTACCCCTGCACAGATGTTGACCTGGTACACGGTTTTATTCGCCCATGTATGTAGTACAACTCTCACGTATGGGGAGGCTTGCCACATTCGGTTCTTCTCAATAGGGTGGAGTCAAAGGCTTTTCGTCTCATTAACTCTCCTCCTCTTACTGATTCCCTTCAACCTTTGTCTCTTCGCCGCACTGTTGCTTCTTTATCTCTCTACTGTCGCTACTTCAATGGTCACTGTTCCTCTGAACTGTCTGCTTGCATCCCTCCACCTCTACGACGGGCATGTAGTACCCGTCTAGCAACAAACTCTCATCCCTTTTCTGTCCAACTCTCTAATGCAAGAGTTAACCGTTACTCCCAGTCCTTCATTTATGCAACTGGTCAACTCTGGAACTGTCTCCCTCTGTCTGTATTCCCTGCTTCCTATGATCTCCAATCTTTCAAACGCAGTGTGTCCAGGCATCTCGAAATGAATGGATCTTGAATTTGGCTTTCCTTTGTATTGTTTTTACTTTTTCTTGGAAGGAACAGTATGTGGGCCCATGGCCCTTGGTTCCTCCTTCCTTGCATAAAAAAAAAAAAAGTAAGATTTTCACGGAAGAGATAGGTGCTGCATGTGAGGAGGTTTGTGGAGTGAGGAGGAGATGCAGGGGTGTGCAAGGGGCAGCATGGTGGAGTGATGAGGTGAAACGAGCTGTTGAACAAAAGAAGAAGACATATAGTGAATGGCTAGCGAGCAGAGGTAGGGGAGTAGATGAGAGAAGAGAGAGGTATATATGAGGTGGAGAAGAGAGGTGAAGAGATTGGTGAAGGAGAGTAAAAAGAAAGTGGATGAGGAGTTTGGGTGGAATCTGAGTGTGATATGGAGGGAGAGTAAGAAATTGTTTTGGAAGGAGGTAAAGAAAGTAAGACAGTGTGAAAGGGGAAATAGTAGGGGAGTGAAAGATGGGAATAATAGATTGCTGGTGGAGAAGAGAGAGAAACTGAGGAGATGGAAGGAGCACTTTGAGGATTTGTTGAATGTAGAGAGTGAGAGCAGAGTAAGTATAAGTGGTTGGGGAATGGCTGGGAGAAGAAGAGGCGAGAGGAGGGAGGAAGAGATCAGTAGGGCGGAAGTAGTGGAAGCACTGAAGAAGATCAAAATGGGAAAAGCCCCAGGAATTGATGGAGTGTGTCGTGAAATGCTGAAGTATGGCGGTGAGATTGCTGTGGAATGGATATGGAAGTTGTGTAGATTGGCTTGGGAAGAGAGAAGGGTTCCAGAGGACTGGAAATCAGATATAATTGTTCCTTTATATAAAGGGTAAGAGGAGAAAGAAGTATGTGGTAACCATAGGGGTATTTGCCTTCTTAGTGTGACTGGAAAGATATATGGTAGAATACTTATTGATAGGGTTAGACATATAACAGAGGAGTTAGTTGGAGATGGACAAGGGGGATTTAGGAAGAGAAAAGGGTGTGTAGATCAGATATTTGTTCTAAGATGTTTAGTGGAGAAGTATCTAGAGAAGAGAAAGAAAGTGTATGCTGCCTTCATGGACTTGGAGATAGCTTATGGCAGAATAGATAGGCAAGCTATGTGGAAGGTATTAAGAATATATGGAGTGGAGGGGAAATTGTTGAGTGCTGTGAAGAATATGTACGAAGGAGCTTGGACTACTGTGCGTGTTGATGGTGAGCTAAGTGAGTTCTTTGATCTGAAAGTGGGACTGAAACAGGGTTGTGTGATGTCTCCATGGCTGTTTAATATATACATGGATGGGGTTGTAAAGGAGAAGCAAGGTGGGGCAGTGGATGTGGGGGTGGCTCTAATGAATGAGGGCGAGATGTGGAAGATTCCAGTGCTGTTGTTTGCTGATGATACAGTATTGTTGAGTGAAGATGAATGGGAGTTGCAAGGTTTGGTGAATGAATCTGGGACAGTGTGTAAGAAGAGGAATCTGAAAGTCAGTGTGAACAAGAGTAAAGTTATGGTATTTGAGAGGAATGAAGTCACAGAATGCACAGTGAGGTTGGATGGTGAGGATATGGAGAATGTGAGTGCATTCAACTACTTGGGCAGTGTGATGAGTAAGGATGGAAGTTTTGGGGATGAAATACTTGAAAGGCTGCAGTAGGGAAGGAAGGTTGTTGGTTCATTGAAAGCTGTGATGAGAAATAGGGAGGTGAGTATGGAAGTCAAGAAGTCACTGCATGATAGTATCGTGATCCCTACCCTGACAAATGGAAGCGAGGCATGGACCTTGCTAGAGGGTAACAAGTCAAGAGTGAGAGCAATGGAAATGAGTTACTTGAGAGGAGTATGTGGAGGGACAGGTTGACGAATGAAGAAGTGAAGGAACGTTGTAGGGTGGATGTGGATGTGGTTGAGAAGATTAGGAGAAATACACTGAGGTGGTTTGGACATGTGGAGAGATTGGAGAATGAAAGACTGACTAAGAAGGTGTATGCAGGTGGGGTGGAGGGAGGGAGAGGCAGGGGAAGGCTGAGGATGAGGTGGAGGGATGGAGTTGAGAGGTATATGAGGGAGGGGGGAGTGAGCTGGGGGGAGGGTAGGCAAATGGTGGGCGACAGAGCGACTTGGAGGCGTTTTGTCTGCAGCCACCCTTTGCGGGATTAGGGCGTCTGGCTATAGATAGATAGATAGTTTTAATGCTTATTCATCTCATGAAGCTGCATCTCACAGCCAGGTTTTGGTTCCAATTTGCCATGAAATGCATGATGCCACTGAAGTATGCAAGGTTGTTTGGTGCCCAGATAAGTTACAGTACTCCTACAGAGTCAGCATGAGGACTTAGGAGATCTTGGAGTACCTGAATGGTGTGGGAGCGTGGAAGAGTTCCTTGCCTATCATCGTGCTTCTCTAGAGGGACATCATGTGTCATCTCGACTCCATCACTGGATAGACCTCAACTTTGGCCATAAGTAAGTTCATAATCTGTCTTTAAAGGTTATACTTGTAAACTTCTTTCTTTTGAGTAACCTGACATCCATTCCATTAGAAATGCTGCTCAACAATTTATTATTAAGTTATTAACAAAAATTTGCATGTCAATAACAGAGAATTGTATTGGTTGCAGGCTGTAGAAATGACCTTTCTCAGAACAACTACAGGATTGGGGAAGATGGAGGGTGTAAGTACTAGTAAATATTATGGGTGCTATGGATTGGAAGAACAAGGAGTGGGAGTGAGATGTGGAATTGCTGAGTGAATGATAGCATTGAGACTATGTGTACATATACAAAGAATGCGTATAGATAGGGTGCAAAAGAAAGTCTGTGAAAATGGGGTGAGGGTTGTGTTGATAGAGGCAGACCTTATGACCTTATGTGGTATGGAAGAAAAGAGTGAAGCAGTATATTGGTGAAAGAGTAGAAAGATGAAAAAGAGTGTTTGAAAATGGAAGAGGTGTGTGAGAAAAAGGTAGTCTTGAGTCATTTCTCTCATGGCCATCCCTTGTTTGGGGGCACCCAGGAGGCAGCAAGGCAATGGAGATGATGATGATTATGTGTATGTATATCTGGATATTTGGGTGTGCATATGTTTGTCATTTTATATACGGGAGTGGCTAACGATCATCGACCACATTCCAAGGTGATATTAAAAAAAAGAAATGAGGAAAGATATTGGAAAAAACTAAGTACAGTAATAATTAAAGCACCTCCTTGTGGTATCCATGTTGTGTTTCTGTGCCCTCTCTTAACCCTTTGAGATTCCGATGACGATTTTGATCGTCATTTCAAATCCAACCTCAGATATTCCGATAACGATTTTGATCGTCATTTCAAATCCAACCTCAGATATTCCGATGACGCTTTCAATCGTCATTTTAAGTAACTTTTGTAAAATATTCACAATAAATCGAGTTTATGCATCGTAACAATGAGACTCGACCCTGATGTCACGGAATGGTTGCTCTATGTGTGGCAGGTACTGCACAGCTGGTCTGACTCATGACTTTGCTTCTTTATCACTTTATTCCTGATGAATAATTTTCTACAGCTTGGTATAAAATTTTTGGTTTTTGCCTAACTTCAACTTGCCACTTTGACTTTTTGTTTTATTTGTGTCCCTTTTTGGAACATACTACAATAAAGTACAACAGTTCAGCTTCAAAATAATACCACAACCAGCATCCTATCATAAAAAGTGTATTTGCATTGACCGATCAAAGAAAAAGATCGCAAAGAGAATATGCGACCCAGACTAAAAGAAAATTATGCATCTCTTTCCTTAAACTTTACCGCGTAACAAAATGCAAAAATTACCATAATATATATGTCATTTTAAAGGTAATGTATTGTAGTTTTGCAAGGTTTAAACCAGATTTACATATCTTGTTAAGTTTTTTATGGTGAATATTTTTCTGCAGCATGGTATAAAATTTTTGTTTTTCGCCTAACTTCAACTCATCATTTTGACATTTTATTTTCTTTTTTCTCCCTTTTTGAACATACTACGATAAAGTACAACTATTCGGCTTTAAAATAACACCAAAGCCAATATTCTAGCCTTAAAAGTGTATATACACAGAGCGATCAAAGAAAAATATCGTGCCGTGAAGATTTGGGACAGGTTGGGTGCGCTCGGCCCAGAAATCTCATAGGGTTAAGTGTAAAATCTAACTGATTGAAGAGTTAAGGTTGGTATATGGTAAGTCAGTGAATGATGAGAACATTGCATGAAAACAGTGCCCTGTCCTTTTAAGTTATTGAAAAATTTTAAGTTATTGAAAAGGCCTTTGACAGATGCTGGGTTACATAGTATCATCATTACCAGGCTTTGGTCACCTATCTGGCAAGTGCATCTGAAAGAATAACAAACCCAAATGTGTTTTTCGTGCTGGAGCCCACAGATCTAAAGTTTGCAGTAATACAAATTCCCCCAGATGTGTAAGTTGCTCTTTTGTAAGTCCTCTTGATGACAGGTCAGTCAGTCACCAATCTTACACCTAACCATATAAAAAAAAAAAAACTATATGGAGAGATGCATATAAGATGAGATGCCATTGATAGCCCCCTTCAGCCAGTCAGGTGTGACACCAGTAGGATAGCTGCTCCAAATCCAGGGGATGCCTGCTGACCAGAAGGCAGACCACACCCTGGTGGGGCATAGGCAAGAGCAATGTGTCATCATTCTAGGGTCAGTCTTGAAAGAGATGAGGCATTAGTAAGGCATGTGCTGTCATATAAAAAGGAGGTGCATGACATTCTTCAGAGGAATGCACACATTCTGCTTGTTGGCCCTGGAGATCTGTATGATGCACCAGGAACAACAGGGGATGAGATGTAGCCAGGGGGTGAGACAAGACCCAAAGCGATGCCTTGAGGAGAAGGAGGGGATGCTGAGGCAAATTTCCCATCACACTAGAAGCATTTTAGGACAGAGCACCAAGGGGCTCCAGGGACAGGGATAAGATCCACATAGCATCCCACTTAAACCATGTCATGATCCTTCTCACCCACCAGGGAACTTTAGCATTGCGCTGTGTAACTAGAGGAAGCATAGCACAGCAAGACTGAGATAAACAGGGGAAGAACACTTCAGGGATAACTGCAGATCAGCAACCAGTCGTTAAAGTGGGAATGAAGGACAAGTATTAGAGAAACTGTTCCTTCCACACAACAGCTGACAAATGAGAGAAGGGATGGTATGGAACTGGAACAGCTACAAGAGGGAAAAAGGAAAGAACCTTAAATCTGTTGGGTGGTGCAAAGTACAGTAAAAACCAAAGAAAAAAATCACCAGAAACAAGCAGAAATGAAAAAGGAAGAAAAGAGTAAGCACAGATAACAGCCTAAAGAACAGTAAAAGAAAGTATGACCACTGTAACCTCTGATTTTCCAAGTGCTTGAGGAAAAAAAAAAAAGACTGAGTAGCAACTGGAGATGCACAAAGATGATAAATCAGAGCATGAAAACAGTATGATGACTCTCAGTTTGCACTCACAGAAGAAGCTGATGCAAACATAAAACATTCATAAACAATCATTCACAGTGGCTTCTTCATACCGTCATGTAGCAGGAGGGATTTTACCATTTTAAGCGCATAACAGAAGAACCTCTTTGATATAGTTATGTTTGGCTGAGCATCCCAATTATGTGGGACCTGGTATATGTACTTGCATGGCATGGGATATGCGGCTTGTTCATAAACATGACTAGTATATATGTGTATGTGGCTTTGCGAAAAACATGTTTTGTACAATACCTTAATTTTGGGGGAAATGATAAACTTCTTCCATACATGCTTGTCAC
This sequence comes from Birgus latro, assembly GCA_018397915.1. NCBI lineage: Eukaryota > Metazoa > Arthropoda > Malacostraca > Decapoda > Coenobitidae > Birgus > Birgus latro. The sequence goes on from JAGKTI010013536.1 coordinate 6,962, forward strand.
GATAATCACTACAGTAAATTATGTGTGAGAACACCACCGCTTGTTTTACAACAAACTATGTTTTTTATGTATTTATTTTTATTTAATTACTTCTTTATCTATAGCCAAACGCCCTAATTCTGTAAGAGGTGAAAACTTACAATTCGCCTCCATGTCACCCCGTCCCCTGCCATTTTGATGCCTTCCCTCCATCTTACACCTCCCTTCTCTCTTATACCTCTCCACCCCATCCTCGCTCTCCCCCCCTCCCTCTCCACCCCTTCCACCTCAGTCACATACACTCTCCTCATTAATCTCTCGTGCCCCATCCTCTCCACATGGCCAAACCACCTCAGAGTATTTTTCCTAACACTTCCTGTCACATCCACATTCTCACCACAGCACTCCTTCACTTCGTCATTTGTCAGTCTCTCTCTTCATGTAACTCCACATGCTCCTCTAACATTATTTATTTCCATTGCTGTCACTCTTGACATGCATCCTTCCAACAAGGTCCAAGCTTTACTTCTGTATGTTAGAGTGGATATCACGATACTGTCATGCAGCAGCTTTTTTTTTTACTTCCATGCGTACTTCTCTGTTTCTTATCACTCCTTTCAGTGAACCAACAACATTTCTTCCCTGTTGCATCCTTTCAAGCACCTCATCGTGTAAACTTCCATCCTTACTCATCACACTACCCAAACACTTTAATGTACTCATATCTCAATTACCTCACCATCCAGCCTCACTGTGCCTTTAGTGACTTCAGTTCTTTGAAGACCACAACTTTACTTCTCCATACATTTACTTTTAGATTCTTTTTGTTACATGCTCTCCAAAACTCATTCACCAAGCCTTGCAATTTCCCTTCATCTTTACACAACAATCCAGTATCATCTGCTAACAACAGAATAGGAAGTTTCTAGATGCTGCTGTCTCTCATTAGGGCTGCTCCAACATCCACTGCCCTACCTTGTATCTCTTTTATAACTTGATCCATATACAAGTTTAACAGCCATGGAGACATGATACATCCCTGTTTCAATCAAACATTCAGATAGAAAAACTCACTCACTTCACCAACTTCGCCTACTAAAGCCCTATCACCCTCAAATTTACTCCTCATGGCATTCAACAGTTTCCCATTTATTCCATAAAGGTATATTTTTAATATTTCCCACATTCCTTGTCTGCCCCCTCTGCCATATGCTCTCTCCAAAACCATGAAGGCCGCATGTAATATCCGTCTCTTCTCTAGAAACTTTTCTGCTTAACACCTACGGATAAGTGTCAGATATACATAAACTCTTCCCATTGTGAAACCTCCCTGTTCCTCTGCAACTAATTCCTATCATTTCTCAAATTCTTTCAGTAAATATCCTGCAGTGTACTTTCCTATTACACTAAGAAGACAGATGCCCCTATGGTTACCAGAAACTTCTTTTTTCCCATTTCCTTTGTACAGGGGAATAATTATACCTGATTTCCAGTCCTTCAGGACTCTACCTTCCACCCAGGCCAATCGGCACATCTTTCATATCCATTCTTCTACTATTTACCTATTTATTTATTTGCCACTGTGTTTACATATTGTAAATTGCCACAGATTGTCAGGAGGAGCATCAGTGAAGGCTAAGAATGTATGTTTGCAACTGGTAGATGCCCATACTCGACTAACCACAGGAGGGGTTGTGCAGCTGTTTTCATCTCCACATCCACCAAGACTAACCCCATCCCCATACCTTGGACGCTCGCCACCCAAATTTACGGTTTCAGCACACCATGATACAAGTGAGTTATTGATAAAGAATGTTTGGGACCATTATAGCAGGAAGTCAACATTTGTAGTAGTAAAGTGAATTCTGGATTTAGAAAGGTTAATAAACATAATCATAAAATAGAATATATTATACTGTAGTTTAGTGCTTTACATATCGTATTTTTTCCTGTAGCTTACATTGAGATGGTTGCCATTATGATTTTAAGCATTGTTTTTTTTTTTTTAAGGCATACTTTTCAAAGACATAGCATTTACAGTTTCTTGAAGGTATCACAGCACAACATTTCTTTCTTTTGTCGTACAGTAGGTCTCCGAATCAAAATTCGAACACTAAGTAATCAGCTCTACTGGCACATCAGTGACCCCCCTGTATACGTGAGTTAGTTGTTAACCAAGGGCTAACCATGCTTTGATCATTTTTGGTTTTGAAATCCTTTAAACCCTCTTCTTGTAGGATGGTGGTTAGGTTCAGATATTACAGGAACACTGAACACCATCTGATCTTTTGTGAAGTAGATCAGTGTCTTAACTCTGTTGAAGTTTTTGATCTTCTGACAGTTTAGTGAAGATACCACAATGTGTTCAAATCTCACTTTGATTATCTCTAACCTGAATTTATCACTGCATGATAATTCACCCAGGTATGGTCTTTCCATTAATTCATTCAGTAGGCAACATAGGAAAGCAGAATGTGAATGGTGGTTGCAGCGAACTGACCTGTCTCATTTTCATTATATGTCTTTGAGAAGAGCTGTTATTGACACTGTAAAAGCCTCAAAGGTAGAGTATTATCAGAAAAAGTAGATTCATGTGATTGTGCCAAAAAATTGACTGACAACAATTATGAAAAGCTGGCAACTTCAGATTTTAATTTATTCCTCACAGTGAAGATATTACATATAAGAAGTGAGTCAATATTTGCTTCATTGATGAATCCTCAGTTCAGTTCCAGTCATGGCCCACAATGGGTCATATGCTTTTATCTTTAATCCATTGGATGTTAATAAAAATAAATTTTATATTACAACCCGTTAAAGTAATTTACTCACTTAATCCTTGTAATGTGCCCTCATGCAAAGAGGACCCAGTCATCCTGATGGAATGCAATCTCCAGCATGGGAGTAGTGCTCCCTAAGCCATTTTTAACACAATGGGAAATGATTCTGGCAATCATTTCATTCCTCGTCACTCATGACGGAGGCATTGAGAGTAATCCTGGGGCCCAGGGATGACACATTTGACTGGTTTTCTCACTACACACCGCAAGCACTAAATAACACATGGATCTGTTCAGTGCAACTCCTGCAGAGAATGGATACACACCAAATGCACTACACTTACAGATACAGTCACCACTCTCTATACGATGGGGTTGCATCAAGTGAAAACCCATTGCATAACGATTTATTGCATAATGAGGCCGATATAACTTGGATTCGCTGGGATAGAGGAAGGGGCCTGTGACCACATTACCTCAAAAAAAAAAAAAAAAAAAAAAAACATCTGCCTCGCACCTGAAGTATGTCCTAAGCCGGTCCAGGTCGTCACCAAGGGTCCCCCTCAAGGCACGGGAACAGCTAGAGGGTCTGGACCATCACTCGAGGTCCTCAGGAGGAAGTGAAGAGAGATGGGGAGAAGAAGGTATGAGACCATGGGAGAACGATGCAGTGAGGCCAAGGGAGAGTGATGCGATGAAGCTGACAGAAAGCATAGCGATGAGGGTGAGGGAGTGCGTGGTGGTGTGGCATATAGGTGTACTAGGTGGTGATGAAGATGTGACAGACATGACAGAGGCAGGTGATGCAGGATGTTGCTTTTGCGCACCACTTGTTGATAGCCTTAGCTCTTCCTTGGTGAAACCGGTGGGGGAGAAGGTGATGGCCTGCTATGCTGCCCTATTCTTATTTGCCAGGAGTTCCTTGTATGCTTTCAAGCGCTGTTCGATGGCATGCATCAATATATCACTCTTCACCAGGTTTGGGTCCTTGTCCTGGATGTGTGCAGTTGCCTTGTTCATTATCACAAGGAACTCATTCAAAGTCTTGATGCTGAGAACGCAAAGATGCTTGTCCTTGCTTCCATCCTCTCTACTTTCCTTTGGCTCCACCACCTGTTCCCTTAGCTCAGTGAGCTACCCTTTTGACATTTGTTCAGTGTGGCTGTCCAGGACCTCTTGCACGTCTTCATCGACTTCCTCCAATCGCGCCATGTGTAAGAGATCGAGGATGTCACAACAGATTTTTTCCACCACTGGGAACTCCATGGAGTGCACACATTCTGGCCATACTTTGTTCCAAACAGCTTTCATTGTGCTCAGCTGCACCTCCTTCCACAGTGCCATGATATTGTCAATGACATGCTTGATATTATGGTTCTTCCAGAGCTGCTGCAGTGTGTCACTTGCCCCAGAATCACTCGCCCTCACAATTTGCTCCATGGTGCGGTGGAGGCAGTGGGCTTTGAATGTAGCAATGATGCCTTGATCCAATGGCTTGAGCAGTAATGTGTTGGGGGGCAGGTAGACCACTGATACTATTCACTCAGTTCACCATATCTTCAGGGTGGCTCAGGACATTGTCTACCAGCAGGAGGAAACAATTGGCCAAATTGGTCCGGCAGACAATCTCACAGGTGGGGGGTCAGGTATCTTCCCTTTTAAGACTGACAGATTGTGGAGGTCAGCCATCACCTGGAGTTAGTCATCCATACAACCCCAGAGATCTTCACGAATCTTGTCAGTGCGTGGAGGTTCTCCCAGTGATATATCAGGAGCAGTTTGGGCTTCTGGTACCCCTCTTCATTCACACCAAAGAGGAGGGTGAGGTGGTCTTTGGCTGTCTTAAAGCCTGATACATGTCATTCTTCCCTGCTGATGTATGTCTTTTGGGAGATACGTTTGCAAAACAGGCCAGTCTCACCAAAATTGATGACCCGTTTTGGGGAGTATCCTCCAAAGATTGCCTTCAGCTTCGCAGAGAAGTCTTCCTCCACCACATGGTCAGCACTAGCAGCCTTGCCATGCATGGTCACATGTCTAAGGCCAGCACAGACCTTAAACCACTAAAACGAATCTGTTCTGACCTTGAACTCCTCCAAGACTTCCCTTCTTTGGTTATCCCTCAGATCCTTTCACAGATTGAGAGCTTTAGTGTAAATTAAACTGTGATGAAGAGGCTGCTTTTCTCGGTCCATATTTATCGTAACATCACACTAGGAGTCACTTTCTCTCTCAGCAATCATCAGTTTTCACATACTTTCAAGGCACAACATTCAAAGACATCCCCAAAACCCTGCACCAGTATACCATACTCTTGTCCACCATTTACAAGCAGCACTGCGTCAGTTGCATGCACAAAATTTGAGATACTCCACACTTCACCATTCATTACCATTGCTTTCCTATCTCTATGACTGCAGGTTTCAGTTTTTTATTTTGCAGAAACAGTATACTGTTTATACTTAGTAGCTTAAAAGAGGGACAAGGGATAACTTGAAAGAAAAGAGATAACCCATAAAGAAGGGAAGAAAGTGTACTGTGAGACATGCCTACAACAGTCTAAAACACTCAAAGAAATTGGTGCCAGATTAGTATTAGAATGATCAGAATACATGCCACAAATAGGCTGGACATTGCAACCTTGGAGCTGGGGCCAAGTAAACATGATAAAAAGCAAAGAAAGTAAGAGACAAAGGATCTGTACATAGTGGCAAAACAAGCTGTTCCATGAGAATGGCGACATTTTAGCAGAGCTGGGCACCACAATAAAAATATCAACTCTGCAATTGCATTTCTACCACCACTGACCCTTACTTTCTGCTACCGCAGTTCCACAATAAACTTGGAATGTGCAGTTCCGCTACCTCAGTACTGCAACCTCAATCCAGTTTCACAATTTTCAATACAAAGTGCACAAACAGGGCGTAAATCGATTGGTAATGTAGTGAATTACGGTACAGTATTGTATTTATGATCTCTTTATGATAATGTAGTTAATTATTGTATTTATAATCTCTTTATGACATTAATTTCCCACATGACACTCAGTTACTGTGACCCTCACTAGTCAATAGTGACTCCGTTCATAACTTCACTCGGACCACTTCTCAGAGTCCTCACCGACTCAGAAGTTCAGGTTCAGAAGTTGGCCGGGAATCCTGTTCAAGCATGATATTCATGAGCCATGCTGTAGCCTGTACTAACCGACACCAACCGCCACGTGGGAGATTGCGGACAGGATTTGCATTTGCGGAAGTACTTCCGCAACGCAGTACCGCAAGTTTCAGACAAGTTTGCCGCAATCGCAGTCCCGCAACTGAAATCTTCCCCCTATCCGACGTAATAGAGCCAAAGGCATGACCGGAAAGTGGTCTTGTCCGGATAGTGGCCCTGAAGCTCCAGCACCAGTCATTCCTGACCCTAACCTAACCTGACCTAAATCAGAAAACCACTTACCTACCTCCCTACCGGACATGCATAGCACTTATTTAAGACCCCATTCACATAAATAATGGACACAAAGCATGAATTAATTGAATTTTAACCAAAAAATGATTTTGAGGAGAGTAAGGCATAGGTGCTCACAACTTGCCAGCAAGTGTAAGTAAGTATCAGACATGTAAATCACAATGAAAATCACCCTTTCTCACATCATATGCACTAAAATATGGGATACAAAGCATGAAATAAATAAACTGTTACCAGAAAATTATGATTTAGAGGTGAGCAGGACAAAAATGTTCACCAGTTGACTAGATTGTGATCGTATGTAAGAGACATGGTAATCACTGAGAAAATCACCTCTTTCACAGCCTGTGCACTCAAATATGGGACACAAAGCATGAAGTAAATAAAATGTAACCAGAGAATGAGGATTTAGAAGTGATTATGGAAAAATATTTAGCAGCTGACAGTGTACTTACATGACCGTGGTGGCTGTTTACCCCACCTCTAAAGCCCTGACAGTGGTGAAAATGCTCTTGAAGCATGTACAGTAATCCAGTGTTGAACTGCACTTATTCTTAGCACTGTGAATTATGATTGTTTAAACAAAAACTCACGGCAGTTCAGAGACAACTGTTGGAGTGGCGGGTGGGGGAGACCGTGGGAATGTGAATGTAAACAAGGCCGTTCAGCGCACGGGAGCCAAATTCAAACTTACAGGTGACAAAACACCGTATTTTTTCGTTTTATTTGCAATTTTTTGGCATTTTCGGGTTTCGAACATCAACCTACAATGTCCAAACAGTGGTGTAACCGGATAGTGGGCATCCGGAAAGTAGAGAGATTGCTGTAATGCAGTTCGCTATTGTGAAAACTGTGGCTTGCAAAAGTGATTGTGGAGGTGCCCAGCTCTGCATTTTGGGTATCTGAGTGCCTTATAGCTTGAGCCATTGATGACTTCAGAGGAAAGTCATTATGTCATGTAAGTCAGGGATGATTCCTCCATTCACCATTCTGTTGCTTTTGTGGTATCACAAGTGGCTAAATAGCTTGAAAGGTTCCTTCACTACTCAATAAGAGAGAAATACTATACTGCTTTTTGGAAATCCAAAAAATCTTTTTTGAATTTGCATAGTCACTCAATTATCCGGACGCTCAGTATTCGGACACCCCATTGTCCGGACAGCGTTGGCCTGGGTGTTCGGAACCCGAAAATGCCAAAAAAATGCAACCCCCCCTCTCCCCTCCCCCACAAAAAAAATCTGATTATTTTTTACCCTTATGTTTGAATTTGGCACGTGGCGCCGAACAGCTGTGTTTCTGTGTGCTTCTTCCGCTCCCCAGGCTCCCTTTCCCCTCCTCCCAGTTCCCTCTCAACTGCCATTATGAGTAAACGATTGTCGAGATGGCTGGTGGTAGTGTTCGTTTTTGTTTAAACAATCATAATTCACAGTGCTAAGGATTAAGTGCAGCTCAGCACTGGATTACTGTACATGCTTCAAGAGCATTTTCACCACTGTCAGAGCCTTAGAGGTGGAGTAATCTTCGTAACAACCACCACGGACATGTAAGTACACTGTCAACTGCCAAATATTTTCCATAATAACTTCTAAATCCTCATTCTTTGGTTACATTTTATTTATTTCATGCTTTGTGTCCCATATTTGAGCGCATATGCTGTGAAAAAGATGATTTTCATAGTAATTTTCATGTGTGTTACCTACATTCACTATGCTGTCAGCTGGTGAACATATTTGCCATACTCACCTCTAAGTCATCATTTTCTGGTCAAATTTCATTTATTTCATGCTTTGTGTCCCATATTTGAGTGCATAGGCTGTGAAAAAGATGATTTTCATAGTGATTTTCATGTCTGTTACCTACATTCACTATGCTGTCAGCTGGTGAACATATTTGCCTTGCTCACCTCTATCATCATTTTCTGGTTAAATTTCATTTATTTCATGCTTTGTGTCCCATATTTGAGTGCATAGGCTGTGAGAAAGTTGATATTCATAGTGATTTTCATGTCTGTTACCTACGTTCACTATGCTGTCAACTGGTGAACATCTTTGCCATACCTACCTCTAAATCATCATTTTCTGGTTAAATTTCAATTAATTCATGCTTTGTGTCCATAGGGTCTTTTATAAGTGCTATGCATGTCCAGTAGGGAGGTAGGGAGGTGATTTTCTGAGTTAGGTTTGGTTAGGGTCCGAAAGTACTGGTGCGGGAGCTTCAGGGCCAATATCCGGACAGAACCAACTTCCAGACATGCTTTTGGCTCTATTACATTGGATAATGGAGGGATTACTGTATCATAGAATGTTTTGTTGCAGCATTGAATGTAAGCACTTTATTTTTAATAATAAGAAATCCATTGTTGTGTATTTTAAAATGAAGTACTGTACTTTTGCAGAGTTCGAGAAATGTGATGATCAGAGTGAGGTGGATTCTGCACCAGAACGACCAGAGGAGGATATAGATTCTAAACCCCTTGAACTTTCAAGAAGACTCAGTAGATCAAGGACATCTTTATGTGAGGAGAAGCAGGCAGAGCTGTCATTAATTCACATACCTCAGGAATACAATCCACTGGTGGCCCTCAGTCAGGTAGAGATACTATACAACTTTGTGGTGAAAGCCTCTTTGAGGATCCCAGAAGTGATCAAGTGTAAGGACACACAACTGGCAGTGAAGCAAGCAGCCCACCTGAGGAGGGTGAGGGATATGCAGGCCATTGGATGTGTCATAGTAGAGCTGTTCTCACCCTCCAAGTGCCGGGTGTTGGGTGCCTGTGCCTCTTTGCAAGATAGATATGTCCATGCCCGTAAACTCCTTGCTGTTGACCAAAGTGACATTCCACGCTGCATCCGACATGCCCTCCAGGTTATATTTCAAACCACCAATTGGAGAGAGGAGCATGATAGTTCCAGCATTCCCAGCAAGTATGAGCCTGTATCCACAGATGGCCTACCTCCTCCCAGCCCTCATCAGCTTCTTCAGTCACTCATCAATGTGGTAGTTTTCCCATCATACTTCCCCAAGCTATATCAGTTTGTATGCAAGATGCGGCAATACTCTCAGCTACTGCAGGAAGCTCAGAGACTCAAAGGTGATCCTCACAAGAGGAAAGAATTCATCTTGATGGTAGCAGAGATCCGAGTGAAGATGGCTGCTAAAGATCTTCCTAACTTGCTGCCATGTCTGTCATCAGAAGGGTTGAACTTGTTGCTGCCTTACCTAACTGAGCTTTTTGAATACCCAGAAAGTGCAGTAACTGCTGCTTGGTATCTAACCAGTGCAATGGCCCAGGCTTTGGGTCCACAGCAGGCAAATAAGCACCTCCTTCCACCAGTGGTGAAGTTGTTTGAAACGGAAGTGGTGACAGAGAAGCACTTGAAGCTCTTCCATCGTTCCTTCTTACTTCAGCTGGTGGTGTGGCTGGGCCTTGAAAGATTTCTCTCACATTTTATCACTCCACTTATTGAAGGTGTTGGGGGCTACAAGGAGGTGACTGGACGTGCACATCACGCACCAGACATTGTTAGGAAGCAGTCAACTTCTCTCAAGTATGTATGATGAGTATTTAAGACTGTACAGTATTTATAGCTGTGTTATTACCCATCCCCGCCTCAGAGGGGCTCAGGGGTGGTATTGTTTTTGTTCTGTTTATTTGTCTGTCTGTCAGTCTGTTTGTCTTTTAACAACTTTTTGCGAAACCTACTCGTGCGAGTTTGATCAAAATTAAAGGATAATGAGCAATAGCCCTCTGATGACCTGATTAAATTTTGGGTCAAACTGGGCCAAGGCCCAGGCTGCAGGGCCAAAAAATGTAAAAAAAATAAAAGGGGGGGGATGGGTAAAAATAATTTTTTCACTGTAATTTCTCTCAGATTTGTAATATTGACTTGAAACCAAAACCCATAGGCACATCTTTCAAATCTGCATCCTGTAACATGCCTAACTACATCAGGGGGGTCACTCCTCGGTTAGCGGTAGGAGGGTCAGTGTCAGGTGGGTCGGACCTAAATTTTCCAATGGGCATAAAATCGTCAATTTTCACCCGATTTGCTCCAAATTTGATATGACATCTTTGGCTAGATATCCTGTTGTTTTTATACGTCAGCACTGAAATGATTGCCAGGGATGGGTTTGCTGTGCCTTGGCACCGCTTCTGTTTATTATTATTATTATTATAATGTGGTAGGTGGAGGCGCTTGACATCCACTCACTTGATGTAGTTCTACTTTGGGTGTCAGCATTTTCCTCTCTTCCATCCTTCCTCTTCTGCCTTTCTTTCCTTCTTTCTTTCCTCTTTCTTCTGCCTATGGGTGACTTTATACACTTCCTCTTCTGTCTTTCTTTCCTTCATTCTTTCCTCTTCCTTCTGCCCATGGGTGACTGTACACTGAGTGGCAAGCCAGATGGTTTCCTGTACACCAGGAAACCATTTAGTGTGCTGGGTGGTAACCTTATAACCAAATTATGGCACCTGGTGGTTTAGTGGGTAATTAAGGATAGATTTTTGGATGATTTAATACATGTATTAGGTGGTATGGGGGGATGATGAGATAGTGGTTTTGGGAGGGGATTTAAATGGTCATGTGGGTGAAGCAGCTCAAGGTTATGAAGGAGTACATGGGGGATGTGCATATGGTATGAGAAATGCAGAAGGGGAAAGAATACTCGAGTTTGGGGAGGCAATGGACATGATTGTGTGCAACACACATTTTAGAAAAAGAGTGAGTAGGTTGATTACGTATGAGTCTGGGGGATATAGCAGTCAGATAGATTATTTCCTGGTCAGGAGGGTTAATAGGAGGTTAGTGAGGGATGTGAAAGTTAAAGGAAGTGAGGAGTGTGTGCAGCAGCACAAACTATTGATCTGTGACGTGGTGCTTAAAGAATGAGTGATGAAAAGGAGGACATATGTACGATCGCCCAAAGAAGTGATGTCCCGATTCCCAGTACCTTTCGCCCAGAAAGTGGTATCTGGCAATTGACACAGCCATGTTATATTTTCTATATTGCACACCGGAAAGAGCAGTATTTGGGTAAACAACACCAAAAAGTAATATATTAGTGTTCTTACCGTGTATATCTCGCATTACAGAAGAGGAAACCGCAGTACACTAATGTTAAGGCTTAGCAGTACGAAAGAATGTGAAACGCACTCCCTATCGCTCAATGGTTTCAGGGTTAAAATGCGGAGAAACTCTCGTAATACTTATTTTCCATTCAAAATCAACAGTACTGAAGGAAATTTGTCCCATAGAATAAAACCCACAGATAATTGTAATGTCGAAATCGTTAGTGCCATCAAATCAGAAAAATTAACATCTAAAAATTTATTATTATCCACATTTATTCTCTATGCGGGATTATATTCACACGAGTAAATCCGTAAGTGCTGAAAGCAAGATTGATCGTCAACAAGAAACTACTGCCTATCGGTGCAAGCAGATTATTGCTTCGTATTTAGTAAATATTCCAGTAAAACAGATATACTGGCACCTTGACAGTTAACAGATAGATAAGCGATATAGAGGTAAAACACAGGAAATTTGCTACTGGACCCCCTCGTAGCACAAGACCAAGACAGATAGATCAATACATGTGCCCAAGAACAACCACTTACCACTTGTATTGCTATCAAGAAGCAAATTAATCTGCCGGCATTCAGTGACGTTAGTGAAACCAGTGCAATCATGAGTGGAAAACTGGTCATTTTTATTCACACGAAATTCCAACATGTAGTAAACATGTAAGGCAGTTGCATGAAAGAACTAAAGAGGGAGAGGTTGATAGTCAAAAGCATTAATGCGACAATGAAGATAATTAAAACCAAAAAGAATTATATTAAAAATAAGGGGGAGGGGGGTAACCGAGACTAAGGTCGAGACAACCTTCCCCTCTCTTGGCGTTGTAATGACTGACGGAAGGCCTGCCGTGCACTGTTGCCAAAGGAAAAATGATTGAATTCCGCTAAATTAGTCTCAGATGTGGTAAAAATCCGCCAGACTGAGGGAAATTAACAAATAAAAAAAAATGGGCAAGACCTAAAAAGAAAAAAAAGAGCTAGAGAAATGTAATAATTTTATACCAGCTAGACTGCTTTTGAAATCTCTAAATTTAGCAGGAAAATCGCTTCATTGGTAACTGCTGGCATGAGTCGTGAAAACATGCCAGATGTCACTATTTATTTATTTTGTGATCTATTTAAAAAAAAAAAATGCTATACTTAACTAGTATTTTCGGAAGATTAATTTTTTTTTTTATACCATAAATAATGTTTGCAGGGCAGGCAAAGACTGTTTCCATCTCCTAAATGAATGTTGCCAGACCCAGGGAGTTTTGTTTGAAACTTAATGAAAGCGAGTCATCACTTCTTTGGGCAGTTGTACCTAGGAGGAATATATGGAAGCTAGAAAGCCAAGCAGTAAGGGATGCCTTCTGTAGTGAGATGAGGAGAGTGGTGGCTGAACAGGGAGCCATACACAGAGGCATTAATGAACAGTACAGAGGCCTTAAGAACAACCTCTTGAGAGTTACTGATGCAATATGCAGTTGGACAAGAAGCCCACCAAGACATAAAGTAACTTGGTGGTGGGATGAGGGTGTAGAAGCCTCAGTTAAGGAGAAAAGAAGGCGTTTCCGGGAATGGAAGAAGGGTTGTAACAGGGAGGAATACTTGGCTGCCGAGCATAGGGCTAGAAGAGAAGTATACAGAGCGAAGTCCGAGTCACAGAGACTTTTACTTGATAACCTAAATCATGGGGAAAGGAAAAATACAATATTTAGGGTGGTAAATCAGGTGAAGAGGGATAATCGGGATATTGTAGGTGAGCAGTGTGTGAAGAATGATGAAGGAAGGGTAGTGTTGAACAGTGCATTAAAGATGCATGGAGAGAGCATTATACCTGGTTGTTGAATGAGGAGTTTGACCGGGACAGGGAAGGTTTTGAGCCAGCAGATCCAGTGTTTGGCCCTTGGCCTTTGATTGATGCTGCTACTGTGAGTGAGGCAATAGGCAGGATGTAGGTGGGGAAGGCAGCAGGTGTGTCTGGGTTGACTGCCGAAATGTTGAAGGCCTCAGGAGATATTGGGGTGAAGTTAGTCACTGACCTGATAAATATGATTATATATGAGTGTGTTGTCCCAGATGATTGGCTGAAGAGTGTAATTGTAAATGTGTACAAAGGGATGGGTGATGCCCTGGAAAGAGGAAATTTAGAGGTATAAAGCTCTTAGATCAGATAATGAAAGTAATGGAGAGAGTTCTTGTAGGTATGATTAGAGAAAGAGTGAATATTGATGAGTTGCAGTTTGGGTTTATGCCAGGCAGGGGGACCACTGATGCCATATTCATTGTTCGACAGCTTCATGAAAAATATATTGGAAAGAAAAGGGAACTTTATTTTGTTTTTGTTGATTTGGAAAAGGCCTTTCACAGAGTCCCTAGAGAGGTGGTGAATTGGACAGTGAGAAAGATTGGGTTGGAAGAGTGGCTGGTTAGGGTGGTTGTGGCCATGCATGTGGGGGCTCGCACCCTGGTAAAAGTGAATGGAGCTTTGAGTGACGAGTTTTCCATGAATGTTGGTGTGCATCAGGGGTCAGTTTTGAGTCCCCTGTTGTTTATCATGGTACTTGAAGCCCTCTCACGTGACTTCAGAGATGGACTCCCGTGGGAGATGTATGCTGATGATTTGGTATTGATTGCAGAGAATGAAAGGGAGGCAGAGGAAAGATTTAGGACGTGGAGAGATGGTATAGGGCACAAGAGCTTAAGGGTAAATGCAGATAAAACAAAAGTGATGATATATAGGGTTGGTGGCGATACAGTCAAAGAAGAGGGAGAGTGGCCATGTGCAATTTCCCACAAAAGTGTGGGAAGTAATTCCATCCTGTGCAGTGTTTGTGATAAATGGGTGCACAAGAGATGTAGTGATATTAGAAGTAGACTGCAGGATAATGCTGATTTTATGTGTGCGGAGTGTCGGGGAGAGCAGGTGGAGATTGTTAGGCATGAAAGGATTGAACTTGCTGGTGAGTCTCTTGAGTGTGTGGAAGAGTTTTGTTATTTGGGAGACATGTTATGTGCTGGAGGTGGGGCTGGAGCTAGCTAGGTTGCTAGGGTGAGAAGTGGTTGGAAGAAGTTCAGGGAGCTGTTGCCTCTCCTGACATTGAGATGTCTCTCCCTACGTGCTAAGGGGTCTTTGTATGCAGCATGTGTTTGGAGTGTGATGCTGTGTGGTAGTGAGACCTGGGCAGTAAAGGAAGAGGATATTCGCAGGTTTAAATGTACAGAAATGACAATTATTAGGTGGATGTGCAGTGCGTCCCTGCGTGCAAGGCCTGGGGGTGCTGGGTTTACGATTGATGAGTTGAGAGGTACGACAGGACTGGAGTGTATTGGTGTTGTGATGAGGAGGAGGGGTAGACTGAGATGGGTTGGGCATGTGGAGAAGATGGGGGATGATAATTGGGTATGGAAGGTGAGAAGTGTTAATACTGGAGGAGGGGTTGTGAGGGGTAGACCGAGAAAGACATGGGACGAGGTCATTAGATGTGACCTCAGGGTTAAGGGACTGAACAGGGAGGCTGCCTTAGATCGAGCAGCATGGAGATCCGCCATTAGGTGACCAAGGCTGATGCATGCAAGCATGTTGGAGCTTTCAAAAACGAAAACGAGAACCTCCTTCGGATTGAGTCTGTGTAGGTTTATATCCAAGGAGTGGTTGGGGTTTATTGTGCACATATTGTCACTCAGGGATGAGTGAGGCTGGTCATTCTCATCTTAAATGTCAGGACCAACTTGCCTAGCCCCAGGTTCCTATGCTCCATATGGGGCGACATAGGATTCGATGATGGATGGATGGATGGATGGATTATTATTATTATTGTTATTATTATTATTATTTTCTTTGAATGGTTTTCTGTACACCGGGAAACCATTTACTACACTGGGTGGTAACCGTATGACCAAATTATGGTACCTGGTGGTTTAGTGGGTAATTTATGCACTCCAGTTGGATTGAGTCAGTGTAGGTTTATATCCAAGGGATGGTTGGGGTTTATTCATGTAATGCCACTCAGGGATGAGTGATTCTGGTTCTCATCTTAAATATCAGGATCAACTTGCCTAACCCTGGGCTTCTATGCTCCTCGTGGAGCAGCATAGGATTGGATGGTAGATGGATGGATTATTATTATTATTATTATTATTACAGTATTATTATTTTTATTATTACAGTCAAGTCGCCTATGGCGCGAATTTCCATGACGCAAATTTCTATGACATGGCAAGGTGCCAGAACAAAAAAAAATGAACCACACGAATAGAACACCTATGGCACGATGGTGCGGCAAGGTTTAAAACTCCTGAGCAAATTCCCCTGGCTGGCGGCGCGCTCCCCTGTTTGTAAACAAAGAAGGTGGAGACCACTTCAGCTCCATACTACAAGTGCTCCAACTATGGACTTTTTTCTCTCTTATGAGGAGGTTAAACTTCACCAAATTCATTATGTTAAGTAAAGAAGCATTAAAGATTCTTTGGGTATTGTGACTAGTTTATAGGTTTGTTTGTAAAACCACTGTGGAGTGGTTAGTGACGAAGCACCTATCTCTGAGCTAAGACAAAGTATAATGCCCCCATCATCATCATCACGTGTATAGGAATGATTATTAATGTGTTAAATGTGAGTTTTGTTGACACTTGAGCATACAA
>JAGKTI010013538.1:0-22894 GCA_018397915.1 Birgus latro
TGATCGGAGGAGCCCAACGGAGAGAAAAGATGAACAGTGTAAGCAGAAGGATTAGTTGTTAGGAAAAGGTCAAGTATGTTGGAACTCTCTCCAAGGCGGTCAGGGATACGGGTAGGGTGCTGTACAAGCTGCTCTAGGTCATTAAGGATAGAAAAGATGTAGGCTTGTTCACCAGGTGGATCAGTGAAAGGAGAGGAGAGCCAAAGGTGGTGGTGAACATTGAAATCTCCTAGAATGGAGATTTCAGAGAAAGGAGAAATGGATAGAATGTGTTCCATCGTAGAAGTAAGATAGTCAAAGAATTTTTGATAGTCAGTAGAATTAGGAGATAAGTAAACAGCACAGATATATTTAGTCAGAGAATGACAGGAGAGCCGAAGCCAGAGAGTACAGAATTCAGAAGAATCAAGTTCAGGAACACGAGAGCAAGGTAGATCGTTGCGTACATATACACAACAGCCATCTTTGGCTTTGAAATGAGAATAAAGAAAGTAGGAGGATACAGAAAAGGGTTTGCTGTCAGTTGTCTCAGACAGCTGAGTCTCAGAAAGAAAGAGAAGGTGAGGTTTAGAGGAGAAGAGGTGGTGCTCAGCAGAGCAAAAGTTAAAGGATAGGCCATAAATGTTACAGAAATGAAGATGGAGTGAGTCAGACAGTGGTTCCAGGCAGCTCCGAGAGCCGTCACCGGGAGAGGGGCGAATGGTGGAGGCATTTATGGTCAGTCTGTCTCTCCATGTGACTCCACATGCTCCTTTCAGATAACTCATTTTCACTGCTCTCACTCTTGACTTCTGCCCCTCCAACAAGATCCAAGTTTCACTTCCATACTTTAGAGTTGGTATCATAATACTGTCATGTAGTAGCATTTTCACTTCCATGCTCACTTCCCTGTTTCTTATCACTGCATTCAAGGAATCAACAACCTTTCTTCCCTGTTGTACCCTTTCAAGCACTTCACCCTTTAAACTTCCATCCTTACTCATCACACTACCCAAGTACTTAAATGCACTCACATTTTTCATTTCCTCTTCATCCAACCTCACTGTACATTCACTGACTTTACTTCTCTCAAAGACCATCACTCTACTCTTCCCTACATTCACCTTTAGATCTTGTTTCTTACACACACTCTCGAGCCCAAAATGTCCCGGACTTGGGCGTCCAGGACTTAAAGAGATTACTGTATTTACATGGATCGTATATGTTTTTTATGAAGCTACAGAATGTAGTGAATGTTTTTGGCGTATATGATAGAGCCAGGTTTCCGGGGGCTTGAATGATGAGTGAATGGAAGCGTGGCCCATTGGATTGGGCAAATTTGGGCTGTCTGGACATTGCTACTCCTTACCCTGCTGTAGGGTGGGAAAGGAGGTCTGGATGATGATGATGATGAGATTTTGTATGTTTTTGTGAAGGTATTTGAGGTTATTCCAAATGCATAATTTGGGGTAACTGTGTGCCAGTCAGCTGGGAGAAAAAAATATTTTTTTCTCTCTCTCTCTCTCACTGTGTATGTGTGTGTGTGTGTTCTTACCTAATTGTATCTTTACAGGAATGAGTCAGGCTCTTACTGTCCCATGTATTAAATCATTTTTATCGTTCATATCCTTTAATTTGTGAATAGTTTTGGCACACACTATTTCATTTTGTAATGCATGTAACTGATCAATTGCCCTATTTCAGACCTGAAAGTTGCGAGTACTTTTCTCGCCATGGCGAGTAAATAAATTACGTGGCAGGTAAAAATTATTTCTCACTTGCCAGTGGCGAGTTGAAGTTTTATATATAAAATCTTAATAAAATTCGTTTCTTTAACTACTACTTCATATTAAGAAACTACATCATGATAAAAAATATAAAAAAAAAATCATTATTAATAATCCGGCATCTCTATTAAATACAGCTTGCCATCATAACAGTCACTAGACGCTGTCTTTCACTTGCTGATGACATGATCAATGTTGCCGTTGTCAGCTGACGAGGAGTAGCGTCACTTCCTTCCAACATGAACCGTATGAAACTCTCACCGTCAACGTCAATCTCATCGGCTTCCCGAGAAAAGCATCACAGAGAACATTTCTTCCAAAATGGAAGAAAGAATTTACGTGGCATATATATGATGAAACCGAAAACAAATTGAAATGATCCATTGTCGTGAAAAATCCTACTGCAGCCGGCAAAATGGATTTCGTAAATGGATCGCAAGGAAAAAAAAAAAAAAAAAAAAGTTTACCATGGCAAGAGCAGGACGCATATTGAACTGCGTGATGCTGAATTAAATCGCCAAGGTCAAGGAAATATAGTGAAGACTTTCCATCGTCAGCAAAAGAAGGAAGAAGATAAGGACTCCGAAGATTTGAAGATGAAAATTATTTCTGCATACATGCTGGCAAAGGAAGAACTTCCATTCACTTAATTTTTACCCATTATTGAACTACAAAAAATAATAATAATAATAATGGTGTGCCCATCACAACCACTTATGCCAACCATGTGAAAGCTGTGGAACTGGTGCACACAATTGGGCAGACAGTGAAAGATGAGGTTCTTTATTTTAAGCAATAAATAAATATGGAATTTGTATACGGTATACAAATTCCATATTTGTGTTTATATACAAGCATATCTATTAATTATTTCCATCCTGGGCTACAATAAATAACTTGCAAGCTGACAAATTATTTGTTAATTTTCCTCTGGCTAGTAGAATTTTTTCTTGTCTGGTAAAAATTTTTAAGTATTCGCCAGTGGCTGGTAAGATAAACTGTAGACTTTCAGGCCTGTATTTGGGAAGCTGATTTTCCTTACATCTTTGTTGCCTCTCATTTTATGTAGTTTTTTGCAGTGTCCTTGTGCTGATGCTTCCCCGTAGATTATACTGTATATTCATTTATGTCTATTTGCTCTTTCCCTGAGATGCATTTATATAGCATAATCATGTCTCCTCTTTTCCTTCTCTTCTGTAATGTTGGTAGATTTAGTTTTTCTAGTCTTTCTTCGTACCTTAGATCCCTTAAGTCTGGTACCCATGTTGTAGCTGCCCTTTGTACTTTTTCAGTCTTATCTTTGTGTTTTTTGAGATGAGGACTCCAGACTCCTGATGCATATGCCAGGGTTTGTCTGATGAATTATGTTATTTTATTTCTCAGCAAATCTTCATATATATATATATATATATATATATGTGAATTCTATTCTCATATTAGCAGCAGTCTGTGAAGCCTATGCCCAGAGTCATACACATAAAAAAAAAAAAAAGCAGTGTATACATGTTATGTACCTTCTTACTGATGTAGTCAACTGGAGATTGTCTGTTATTGAGAATCACTCCTAGGTCCTTCTCCCTTTCTGATATTTGTAGGTTTGATCTTCCTAACTTTTAATCTGAATCTGAATCTGTTCTTTTCCCACTTTTACCAAACATAATTACATGACACTTGCCCACATTAAATTCCATGTGCCATTTATTGCTCCATTCATGAAGCTTATTTAATTCTTCTTGCAGCTCTTTGCAAGAATCTGTGTTAGTAATTTTCCTTTGTAGTTTTGGATCATCCACAAACATATGTAGATAACATCCATTTCCAATACTAAAAACATAATTAGTGCCAGAACTGAGCCCTGTGGAACTCTACTAGTCAGTTCCCTCCATGATGAGTAATTTCCCATTAATACTGTTCTCATTTCCCTTTTTCTGAGAAAATCCTGCATCCAACAGTAAAGGTTGCTTTGGATACCTCCATGATGGTACAGTTTCCATCAAAGTCTTTGGTGTGGTACTCTGTCAAATGCTTTCTTGAAATCTAAATGTGTATGTGTGTGTGTGTAGTGAAGCACCAGGGGCAAGTTGGTCTCTCCTGCTTGGAGGATATCAGCTGAAATTGAATGAAGAAAAATAACATTGGAGCAGAGAGAAAACAACTCAATCCAAAGGCCAAAAATAATTTCCATTTAAGCCATAACATTGAAATTTAGCACATACTGTACTTTATTTAAAGTAAATTTTTACTGCTCCTGTGTCACGTGTAAGCTGTAGCTACAGTACAGCAATAATCTGTCAACAGTGCTCCATGGTGGCAGTGTAATAGTAATAGTTGTTCCCTTGGCACTCTGGCCGAACAGCCCCGAGTCCCAAAGGAAGGCCATGGCCGAGACTGGGGTTTCCCACAGAGCTCTCAAGGAGTGTATGTTGTGTTGTTGGCGTAGGTGATTGTGTGTGTGCAATGCAGTCTTCCATAATGTGCTTAATAGTATGGGGAGCTGTGTCACATTTTGGACAGGCATCAGCGACTGAGTCATCCAGCCTCTTCTGGTAACTTAAGAGGGCTTGATGATGTCCACATTTCAGCCTGGCCAGGTGGACCCTGTCCTCACGAGGGAGATAGGATTCAGAAGGGTGGATATCAGGAGGCCATGCATGCAGCTGTGTGTTGTCTTTAAGTGACTGAATGGAGCGGCGAGTGGTTTAAGTATGGATATGCTTCTGGAAGTTGGTCTGAGGTGGGCGAGGGGGGAGAGATGACGGTACTGTATTTGTGTATGATATCGTGTGCAGGGTGTTGTTTTGATGTTCCTTGGAGTGTGTGGATGTGCTGCCATGTAGTGAAGTAGATGTGGGTTTGTGGAGGCTGCAGCAAGAATTTGGGTGCCTCTCATTTCTAGGTGATCCTTGACTTTGAGGACTTCGCTTTCTTGATGTAGGAGGTCTGTGGTTGTAGTAGCTGTGCAGCCTGTGATTATTTTTAGGGCCTTGTTCTGTATGGTCTGTAGAGTGTTTTAGTGAGGTTAGAGCAGGGCTTGCATAATTCATCGCTTAATGTATAATATTGTTTGTATACTGTGGTGTTGATTTCTTTGCTGTTTCCAAATGTTTTATAAGCAAGTGACCTCAAGGCATTGAGTCTTGGTGTTATTTTATTTT
The DNA here is from genome assembly GCA_018397915.1 of Birgus latro. Classification (NCBI taxonomy): domain Eukaryota; kingdom Metazoa; phylum Arthropoda; class Malacostraca; order Decapoda; family Coenobitidae; genus Birgus; species Birgus latro. The sequence continues at coordinate 4,922 of JAGKTI010013538.1, forward strand.
TAATGTTTGGGATGTGTTGTTTAAATGACATTGATGTATGTTACACCAAGGATTTTGGGTGTGTGTGGAGTGTTGTTTATGGTGAGGTGTGGAATGTGACTGTGTTCTGCAGTCCAGTTTGTGAGAAGGGTCACTGTATGTTTGGCTAGGGCTATTTTGAGCCTGTTTGTGGTGAACCAATTGTGTAGTGTGTTGAGTTAAAGTTGGAGGATGTGTGCAGCTGTGTTTGCATTTTGATGTGTACATGTATTGTGTCATCTGCATTGGAAGCTATGAGTATCTGTGGTGTGTGGGGTGTGGGTATGTTGTGCATGTATAGGTTAAAGAGCGTAGGGGACAAAACAGATCCTTGGGCGATGCCATTTGTGAAGTTTCTGATGTTCGAAGACTGACCGGCAAATGTTACATGTGCACATCTGCCTGCTAAGTAGTTTGCCAGCCATCTTTTTGTGTTATTGTGCATGTTTGTGTTTAGTATTTTGTTTGTGAGGTTGTGGCGGGGGATGTCATCAAAAGCTTTGCTAATGTCTAGTGTGACTAGGAGTGTTCTGTGCGATGGCCTAGCTGAACTCTTGCCATCAAAAACTCTCTGTGTAAGGTCTGTAAAAAAGAGTGTTTGTGGAGTGTAGTGGCCTAAAGCCATGTTGTGATGGGGCTAAGGGGGTGTAACTAGTTGTAGTACCAGTCATTCAGTGACTTTAAAGGGGGTGGAGAGGAGTGTGATGGGGTGGTGTGAGGAAGATAATGTGGGGTCTTTGTTGGGTGTAGGGATAGTGATGATAATGCCATGCTTCCAGATGTTGGATATTATGTTGTGTGAGTAGCTGTAGTTTGATATGTTGGTAAGTGCATGTATGCCTTGTGGTCCAAGGTGTTTAAGGTGAATGTTGCTTATGTTGTCTGGTTCACAGGCAGATGAGTGCTTGAGGTTGCTAATGATGTGCTTCGTCTGGTTGTAAGTGAAAGGTGCTTAGTCTGGGTCTGTGGGGAACTGTCTCTTACTTCGGATGATACGTTGGTCATCGCGATGGGGGTTTAGATGGCTGACATGTGAAAAGTGATTGATGAGAGTGTTTGCTTGATGTTTGTTTGGAGGTATGGTGTCTGTTGTTGCGATGGTATCATGTGATTGTGTAGTGTTGCTGTAGTAGTAGTAGTTGTTCCCTAGGCAGTCTGGCTGAACAGACCCGCGTCCCTAAGGAAGGCCACGGCAGAGACTGGGCTTTCCCACAGAGCTCTCGAGGAGTGTATGTTGTGTTGTTGGCGTAGGTGATTGTGTGCAATGCAGTCTTCCATGATGTGCTTAATAGTATGGGGTTCTGTGTTACATCCTGGGCAGGCGTCAGCGACGGAGTCATCCAGCCTCTTCTAATAACTCAAGAGGGCTGGATGATGCCCACATCTCAGCCTGCCCAGGTGGACCCTGTCCTCACGGGGGAGATAAGATTCAGAAGGATGGATATCAGGAGGTCGTGCATGCAGCTGTGTGTTGTCTTTGAGAGACTGAATGGAACAGCGAGTGATTTGAGTATGAATATGCTTTTGGAAGCTGGTCTGAGGTGGGCAGGGGGGAAGAGATGATAGTATTTGTGTATGATATCATATGCTGGGTGTTGTTTTGATGTTCCTTGGTGTGTGTGTGGATGTGCTGCCATGTAGTGTAGTGGATGTTGTGGGTTTGTGGAGGCTGCAGTGAGAGTTTGGGTGCCTCTCATGTCTAGGTGATCCTTGACTTTGAGGACTTTGGTTTCTTGGTGTAGGTGGTCTGTAGGTGTAGTAGCTGTGTAGCCTGTGATTATTTTTGAAGCCTTATTTTGTATGGTCTGTAGAGTGTTGTAGTGTGTTTTAGTGAGGTTTGGAGCCCAAGCAGGGCTTGCATAATTCATCATTGAACGTATGTATTGTTTGTATACTGTGGTGGTGGTTTCTTTGTTGTGTCCAAATGTTGTATGGGCAAGTGACTTCAAGGCATTGAGTCTAGGTGTTAATTTGTTTTTGATGTTTGTGATGTATTGTTTAAATGACATTGATGTATTGTTACACCAAGGATTTTGTGTGTGTGTGTGTGTGTGTGTGTGTGGTAGGGGAGTGTTGTCTATGGTGAGGTGTGGAATGTGACTGTGTTCTGCTGTCCAGTTTGTGAGAAGGGTCACTGTAGATTTGGCTGGGGCTATTTTGAGTCTGTTTGTGGTGAACCATTCATGTAATGTGTTGCTGTTGGAGAGTGTGATCCTGTCTAGTGTTTTGTAGAGTTTGCTAGTGTTTGTTTTGTGATCAAGTGTTCGGAGATAATTATTCCAATTTACAGTGCTCCAATCGGATTGCGCCGGTGAAGGTTTATATCCAAGGAGTGGTTGGGGTGTATTGCTTACTTAATGCCACTCAGGGATGAGTGAGGCTGGTCACTCTCATCTTAAATGTTAGGACCATCTTGCCAAGCTTCTACACTCCTCGTGGGGCAACATAGGATTGGATGATGGATAGTGTTTGCTGTTCTGATACTTTACTGTTTATTTGAGTGTTGAGTTCTTGTATTTGTTGTTCGGTGTTTTGCGTATGGAGTGTTGGGGACTGTCGAAGTGTGTCCCGTTGACTGATGATGCCTTGAATTTCTGGTGTGAAGTTGGGATTGTCTCTCTTTCTGTTGCCTCTAGGGATGTGTCTTTTGTCTGCATTTTGTGTAATTGTATTGAAAGTGTGCTCAGCGGTGTTGATGTTTGTGATAGATGTACTGTTGAATGTTTCGAAATATTGTTCTGTTTCAGTTGTGAAGGCCTCCCAGTTGGCTTTCTTATAATTAGTGTGTGTGTGTCTGTGGCCAGCTGGAGTGATTCTAGTTTTGGTAGTGATGATGATTGGGAGGTGATCAGATCCAAGGGTTTTGACCACTTTCCAGGATGTTGTGGAGGTGAGGTTTGGGGAGCAAAAGGTGATGTCTGGGGATGGTGGGAGGAAGAGGGCTTGGTGTGGGATATGGGTATGTTGATGGAGATGGCAGTGTGTGTTGTTTTATATGGCTGTGGACCTTTTTTAGGCTGGTTTTGGACTTGGATTAGCAACAAATAGACCCCATAGGAATTAGCTCTTGGAAGTTCTGTAACAAATCCCCATTGAATCCATGTTATAACTGACTTGTACAACAGTAGCTCATTTAATAAGGTTTGTACTAATGCATCCCTATTGTTCTACAAGTTCCCCCTGTATTTGGGGTGATTTAACAAAAATTTTTAAAGAAATCTAATAAGCAGTCGGCTTCAAATGTCTGTTGATGTTTTGTGACACTTAAAGGCTCTGCAGGCTGTGACATACAGGAGGTAAATTATGGCAGCGAGAGACCCTCTAGTAATGGTTGTCATTATTCGCAGATTTTTGCTATTTACGGCTGTATCTGTTCTCTAACATCCACAAAAATTAGGGATAATTAATTTAGTGCAGGTGCTACCCTTTAAACTTATCAGATTGCTGACTTTTTAATTTATGGTTGTTGTTACAGCCTCAGTGGTAGGTGGTGGTGACCATCTTCTGCTCACTTGATGTAGTACTGCTTACTTCCTTAGCCTTTATCATTCTTTTTCTTGGCCTGCCCTCCTCTCTTCCTATTTCTCCCGTCTTTCCTGTCACTTGCCTGCCCTCCACTCTTCCTATTTCTCCCATCTTTCCTGTCACTTCTTATTTCTTTTCTTTCTTTACAGGTGGCTTTACATTGAGTGACAAGCCAAATGGTTTCCTGTAAACCAAGAAACCATTTACAATGGTGGGTGGTAACCATATAACCAAACCATACGAGCTTCCTATGTGTCACCAAGTAGGTTGATGGAGGGTTAGTGCCCTTCCCCGTAAGACAAATAACTCAAAGTCAGATGGCCACCCCTTACAGGATTATGGCATCAGGGAATATGTAATAGATAGATAGTTACAGCCTTATCCTGTCATGAAGTGAGAAAAAGACAATGATGATGATAATTTTATAATTATTCTAGTACAGGTACTGTACATTGGGGTTAGAAAAAAATAAAAAATCCATCACCTTGGTGATCAGTGCTTCAGGATGTATCTTAGCTAAATCCCTTGTCCTTGCATCCCAGGGCTAATCTTTAGGGTCAAGAGTATTTGGAAAACAGTAACCCAAGATAGCAATTTATCAGTGTGCTGTGTTACTACATTGTGAAAATTATAGTGTATACAAAAAATGCTATGTAAAGAATGTTTATAAAATCCTACATAATGTAGTTGGCAAATGGAGAACTCTTCTTGGCTCAGTTGGTTATGCTGCAGATGAGAGCTTGCTGGGTTGTGGTTCAGTTCATTAAAGTCTTGATTAGTTTATCAAATTTCATTCAGTTATAGTAGCATTTCTTTGCTGCAGTCATCTAGGACAAAATGCCAAGACTTGGCATTAAGTAATATCATTATCATCATCATCAGCAGCAGCAGCAGCCATTAAAAGTCCACTGGTGAACAAAGACCTCCTCCAACCTTCTCCACGAATTCCTTGACTGAGCCAATCTGTGCCACGTTTTCCATGGAAATTTCTCAGTCTCATCTGTCCACCTCCAGTCTGGCCTTTTCTTGCTATGTTTAGTCTCTTGGTGTTCAGTCAGTCAGCTTCTTGCTCCATTGGTTATCCCTTATTCTTGTTACATGGCCTGCCCACCTCCATTTCTGTTCTTTTATACCTTCTATAATGTCATTGACTTTGTCTACTCTCTCATCCAAGTTGATTTTTTCTTGTCTCTTAAAGTTATTCCCAGCATTGACCTTTCCATTGCCCTCTAAGAACGGATCACTGTAGTTTATTTTCCATCAGTTTTGTCAGTTTCCTGGTCTCACAACCGTGCATCATAGCTGGAATTACAGTAGGCGTGGAAAGTATTGACTTTTTTTGCCGACGTCATTCTTCTTCGCGTTAAGTGAAGTAGGGTCAATACTACCCTACCCTGTGATGCGAAATGAGCTGACACTTTTTCAACGGGAGCTGGCAACCCTGCTTGATAGGTTTGGCACCACAGGAGCAGGCTCAGTAATGTTTGGGCAGCCACAGGAAGAGGATTGTCTCTGTGCGTGATGCACCACAAGGGCATGTTTTGACTCAAATGACACAGTTATTTGGTTACCTACCACATTCTCATCATGCCTAAAGTAACCACAAGCAAGGACAAACATGTGGAAGTGATTACTTTAATCAAAGCTGGCCACAAACTCCCATTTATTGCAAATCAGATGGTGTTGGACGGAGGACAGTGCAGAGACTGGTGAAGCGGTTCAAGGACAGTGGGGAGGCCATTCCTCCCACTCCACTTCCCAAGCCTGGGAGACCTCGTAAGACAACCTTCAGGACCCGTCAGCTGATCTCAAGGCAAGTTAGCAAGGATCCAAGGCTAACAGCATGGGATTTAAAAGAAAAGAACTCACAGTTGCTGGCAGATGTGTCTGTCAGAAGTGTGCAGCAGCTGTTGCATGACGATCTGGGCTACAGGAGTTTTTGTGCTCGTAAAAAACCACTGCTAACTTCACTTCAGAAGAAAAAGAGAGTAAATTTTTGTAAGAAATATCTTGCCTGGAGTGAGGAGCAATGGAAAACTGTGCTTTGGAGTGATGAGTCAACATTTACTGTCACTGGTACCCCTTCATCACGAGTGTACCGCAAACCAGGCAGTGACCCCCTGGATCCTAAGTACACTTCCAAGTTTGTTAAATACCCAGCCTCGCTCATGGCTTGGGGCTGCTTTACATATTATGGTGTTGGTAGGTTGGTAATTCTACCTGCAAATGAAAAAGTGAACCAGAACAATTATTTGGAGCTCTTATGTGATGTTTTAAGTGACTCTTTTGATAAAACCAAGGCAAGAGTATTTATGCAAGATTCTGCCCCTGCACATGTTGCAAAGTCAGTGAAACAGTGGCTAACAGACTGTGAGGTTCCCTTTATTCGAGATTGGCCCGGAAACAGCCCAGATATCAATCCCATTGAGAATTTATGGGCGCACATGAAGCGGCAGCTGCGTAGTATGGACACATCATCTTTGCCTAAACTTGAGGCTGCAGCTATGGAGCAGTTTTAGTCCGTCTGTTCTGCAAAACTACGCCATCAGTCTCCCCAGATGCCTTAAGAAGATAATAAAGGTGAAGGGGAATGCCAGTAAATACTAAATTCAATGGTGAGTGTTAATTTATTTGTTTCTCCTTGCTAACCACAAGAATGTTTTCTTTTTTTAAGATGGCGTCAACACTTTCCGCACCTACTGTATACATTCATTATATACTTTTCGTTTCATGCATATTGGCGAGTTACTTTTCATAATGTCTCCTGTTTACCGAAAGCTTTCCATCCAATTGTAATGCATCTTTATTTCGCTTTCATGGTTATTTGTTAATTTTAGTATTTGCCCCAAGTAACTGTACTCCTTAACTTCAAAAATTTCTTGCTTATTCTGATGGCGCTCTTTGGTTTATGTGAATTAATCATTAGTTTTACTTTGGTTCATCTTTAGCCCAACTTTTAGGCTTTCTTTGTTCAGACCAATTAACATTTCTTGCAGTGTCTCTGCTGTTTCTGAGATTAGGACAATCTCATCAGAAAATCTTAAATGGTTTGGCTTTTCTCCATCTGTGTTCACTCCTGTGTTTTCCCAGTTTTGCATTCTGAAAATACTTTCTAGGCATGCTGTAAGTAATTTTGGTAAAATTGTACCTCCATGATGCATGCCCTTCTCAATCTTAATCTTTTCCGAGTCTTTAGGTTATTTAACCCGAGGCGTCTCGATAACGTATCCATATGTTTTGCTATTTCAAAGTCTGTCATTTCCACAATTTTCAAATTTCACACGTTATTTTTGGTACATAGACACGGGACACCTACCTCTACCTGCCGCCAGGCTGGGACAATACCTTACCCTGTGTGACCTCTCCCCCCCCCCCCACACACACACCATTGTTTCGGCAGCTCACCTATTAGCAGTGACCTGGCCAGTAAAGACAAGGCGTGAGTGATTCCTCAATCGATGACGATGTAGAGGACAAATAGTGTGTGGGGCCAGAGGAGGAAACTAGCAGAAGTGATGAGGAGGTAACGTTAACAAGGAAGGTGCAATATGTTGATGTGTTCAGTGAATGAAACAACGCTTATATCACGTATATTATTGTGTGAAAACCAATATGTTCTTGTACTACATATAAATTTGTACCAAATGAACAAATATCTACCTATTCTGAGTGGTATGCAATAGTTACCTCTACACACTCTACATAGAAAACTTGACAGTCACAGCACAGCTCCAGAGAACATGATACCAGGTGTTTAACCCGCTGAGCCCCACTGACATATGATGCATGTCACTACTTTTTTTCTGCGGACAGACCCACTAACGTGCATCGTACGTCAATCAGTTGCAAGGCCCGTCGTTTTCACATTTTTCAAGATTCGCAGGTGATTTTTGGTAGGCTTATGTGGGAGACTTTCCTTTACCTGCTGTCAAGGGGGGATACTCCCTCCCCCCCCCCCCCCCCCCCCCCCCACACACACACACACACTCGGCAATTCACCTGTTAACAGTAACCTGGCCAGTAAAGGTATGTTGCCCCATGATCTCTCCAGTGACGAAATTCAAGGTGAAGGTGATTCCTGAGGTGGAGGACAAAGAAACAAAGAAGCTAGAGGGAGAAACAAAGAGAAGTGATGAGGTGGTAATGTCGTAAAGGAAGGTGCCATATGCTGGGGTTTTCGGTGAGTGAACAATGCTTTTATCACCTATATTATTGTGTGAAAGCCAATGTAGACTTGTACTACACATAAATTCGTACCAAATAAATAAATGAATACGTAATTTAAAGTGGCTTGAATTAGTTAACCCTTCCATAGTTCAGTTTCTTTAGCCAGGTACCCTGAGAAAGAAGGAAAACATAAGGCTGACTGACACCTGTTATAAGCTCAGTAGGGCGATTTCTCTATGAATTTTCGATGTTTCTCACCACAAGTGGAGGTTTCAGCCCCACCCCCCACCCCCCCCACCAAAAAAAGAAAAAAAGTTAAAAATCGGTTGGGTTCTGAGGGTGTGTTGGGTAAAAAATTGGTTGGACTGGACGGGTTAAAGGGTCACCTGTTTAGACCACTTCTAAGCTCAGGTGAGCACTTTTGGGGGGCATTTTCCAATGTTTCTCATAAAAAGAGAAGGTTTTGGGGGGTGGGTGGAGGGGGTGGGGGATGAAAGTCTGCTGGGATTGGGGGGAGTCAGTGGTGAAAAATCGGTTGGGACGCAGCGGGTTAACTGTAGCAGTTCCTTCTTTATACAATGTTTTTGAGCAGTTTTACAATGTTATCACTTACTCCGTGTTCTCACAAAGAGTTTATAACTACTACTGTATGTGCTTCACTGAATCAAAAGCCTTTTCTTAACCCGCCCCGTCCCCCCCAATGTACGATGCATGTCACACCCTAACCCGTCTCTCACTCCCCCCGACGTTCATCGTACGTCAGTCAATTGCAAGGCCTGTCGTTTGCACATTTTTCAAGATTCACAGGTGATTTTTGGTAGGCATATGTGGGAGACCTTCCCTACCCCCAGCCAGGTGGCAATACTGCCTGACCCTGTGCACCTGCGCCATTTTCTCACAACTCACCTGTTAGCAGTGACCTGGCCAGTAAAGACACGTAACACCACGGTCTCTCCAACGACAAAATTGAAGGCGAAAGTGATTCCTGATGTGTAGGACAAAGATTACATGGCACCAGAGTTAGTAATGAACAGAAGTAATGAGTAGGTAACATCGCCAAGGTAGGTGCGATATGTCGATGTGTTTGGTATGGGAACAATGCTTATATCGCCTGTATTATTGTGTGAAAACCAGTATACTCTTGTACTACATATAAATTCTTACCTAATAAATAAATATCTATGAGGCTGTGTGGTTTTGGTTAAGTTTCCCTCGCATAGGGAGCGTCTTTTATGGAGCACGGCGTCATAGAAACCGTTCTCAGGTGAAGGATCCTTTACCTGTTTAGGATATTTTTCACTTCAGGTGAGCACTTTCTTGCTGAATTTTCGATGTTTCTCACCTAAAGCGAATGTTTGAGCCAAAAAAAGATAAGTTGAAAATCGATCAGGTTCTGAGGGTGGGTTGGGTAAAAAGCGGTCAGTACTTGGCGGGTTAATCAACAAAACCTAAGCACAGTGGTTTATTATATTTAGTTTTCTCAGTTAGCTGATTCATTCTGTGTAGATGAGTAGTAGTTGAATACCTGCTTCGGAATCCTGCCCATTCACGAGGTTGGTTTTCTTCCAAATTTTTTGTTATTCTATTTGTAAGGACTTTAGTGAGGAGATGTAAATGACTGGTAATAAGCTAATGGGTTGATAGTTACTAAGATCTTTTGAGTTGCCTTTTTTGTAAAGTAAAATAACTCTTGCTTTACACCATGTTTTGGGAGTTTTCTTCTTTTTTATTATCATTATCCCGACCTCCTTTCCCACCCTAGGGCAGTGTTCGGAGTAGCAATGTCCAGACAGCCCAGTTTGCCCAGTCCAATGAGCCATGCTTCCATTTACTCATCATTCAAGCCCCCTGGAATCCAAGCTCTACCTGATAATATGCCACAATCATTCACCACATTCTGTAGCTTCATATAAACACATCTGATAAGAGTCAGTCCGGATGCTGTCATGTTAAAAAGGGGTGCGAAATCCTTGATCATGCACTTCTTCTCACTACATTCATCCAGCCAGCTCGATCTCGTCAGTCCCCTCGCCTCGCTGACTTCCATACCTCTCTTCCTCACACACACAATCACCATATCTCTCCACCTTCTTCGCCTGCCTCGCCTCCTCCCCCCTTCACATTAGCTCAGATGTACATTTTTTTCACCACTCTGTTGTTCTCTTCACATGACCATACCATCTCAGTACAGTGTCTTTGATTCTGGTGTCCACAGACTTCCTCACTCCACGTCTTTCACAAATCACATTATTTCCTATCCTATCCACTCTCTATGTACTCCACATACATTCCTCAGCAGTCCCATCTCGAGTGTTCTCACTCTTGACTTTTCATTTTTATGCCACACCATAATCTCATATCCATATGTTAAAGTTGGCACTAACACTCTTCCACGTAAGCCTCGTGCAGCTGCAACACTCAAGTCTCTGTTTCATATCAAGGCCTTCGTAGCACCAGCTACTTTTTGTGTCACTCACTTTCCACTTCTTTTGTACATTTTCCTCTCTTTTCTATCACTCTACCCAGGTATTTGAGCTCTCATCAATTCCAGTCTCTCTCCATTCACTGTAACATTACACTGGGAGTCACTTTCTCTCTCGGTAACTATCACCATACTCTTTTCTACATTTACTCTCAAGGCACGATGCTCAAAGACATCAGTAAAACTCTGCACTAGTCTTCCAAGTTCTTGTCCGGTATTTGCAAGTAGTACTGCATCATCAGCATACAACAAATTTGAGATATTCCATCCATCACCATTCATTACCAATGCCATCCCCCTCTCCATTACTTATGTTTTTACTTCTCTCGTCACCCCATCCATATATACAGTAAAACCTCGATATAACAGACTTCAGTAGACCGGAATTCGCTTGTATCGGACTCGAGGAGCTACCGGACTAAACCCCTATATATCGGAAAAAGTCCGATATAGCCAGAAAGCAGTCCGGACTGCCTGACAACTTCAGCTATGTTCACCACAATAAGACAAGTAAAAGACATGTTTTTCAGTGCACAGTACAGTATTATTATACCATTTGATTAATGTAGTGAAGGTATAACACAGTACAATACTGCAATGGTGGTGAAAACTACTGATGAAATCCGGACTAATGTCTGATATATCGGAAGAAGTCCGGATTAGCAGGGGTAAGTCTGGATGTCGCTTTTATCGGAAAATCGCATATTTCGGACTGGCCTGAGCCCCAATTAGTCCGTTATAGTGAGGTCTTACTGTATAGTGAACAGCTTTGGGGACATCACACAACCTTGTCGCATGCCCACACATTGATGCCCATTACCCCTACACATGCTTCACTATCATCATAAAAACTCTTGACGGCACCTAGCAGCTTACCATCTACACCATACATGCACAAAGCCTTCCACAATCCTTCTCTGTGTGCTTTCTCATATGCCTTTTCCATTTCTATAATTGCCATGAACACCCTATAGTCCTTCTGACAAGCCTTCTCTACTATCTGTCTTACTGCAGATACATTATTTGATCCACCCATTCTGTGCCACTCCTAAAGCCACCCTGTTTATCAGTCACTAGGACTTCTGATCTCTCTCTTACTTTATATCATTTCTTCCATATACCTTCCCTACAACACTCAATAAACTTATGTCACAGTATTTCTTGCACTCACTTTGCTCATCTTTATTTTTGTACAGGGGTACAATCACAGCCTTTTTCCACTCTGCTGGCACACTTTCACTCATCCATGCCTTCTTACATCTCTCCAAGAAGCACTTCATTCCACTCTCTCCATTACACTTAATCATCTCAGCATACACTTCATCAGCCCCAGCAGCTTTCTCATTTTTCAGTCATTTCATAGCGTTCTTCACCTGTGCGAGTGTCTTATTTCGTGGCACTGCCTTCTTTCTCTGCACACCCCCAAAACCAACAAGTTTACAGTGGCTGTGCGATTCATCAGACTTTCAAAATATTCTTTCCATCTGGTCCTTACTTCATCCCCATGGGTTAATAATCAACCACTTACATCCTTCACACTTTCACATTTCTGTCCACTGTCACTTCTACATTTCTGCATCTCTTTCTAGAATAACTTCATGTTTTCAGAGTAATTTGCATTCATTTTTCTTCCAAGATCATTTACTTCCCCTTTTGTCCTCTACACTAGTCTCTTTACATGCTTCTTGATCTCAGTATACAGTATTCAGTTATTTCAATTGACCCCCTGTCCTGTAACCACTCCAGCCACTTCCTCTTTTCCTCCACTGCTCTCTTAACCTCTTCATCCCTCCATGCTGTACTTTCCTTCTTTGCTGTTACTCTTGTCACATTACACACTGCTTTAGCATTCCTAACTAAGCAATCCCTATATGCATTCCAATAGCTGTCCAGGTCCATTTCATTCCAATTCACTGATTCTAACTCCTCCCTTACTTTGGTCATTTATTCATCTGCCATTTCTTTGACCCTCAACTTCTCGACTCACAGTCTTTCTCCTTGAATGCTCCTCTCTCTCCTTGCCCACCTCACTCCTCTCAGTTTGATCTTGCATACAACAATCGTATGAACTGACAGACCTCCATATCGTCCTCTCATGGCCATCATATCAGCAACCATTCCCAGCATCAACCTCTCCACGAGCACATAATCAATCAGGCTCCTTTCAGCTCGATCCCTGTTCCCTCTATACCAGGTATATTTATGTGCATCTTTGGTTTGAAATACGAGTCAAAAATGTACAACATCCTTTCATGACACATATCCTTCAGTCGCTTCCCATTACCATTTTCTTCTGGTACTCCATTACAGCCCACTATGTCAACCTCAGGACCAGTGCCTACTCATTCATTCATATTGCCCATTATGATCACTTTTTCACTCTTGGGCATTTCTCCCACTGCTTCATCCAGCTTGTCCCAAAACCTGTTGTTCTCTGTCTCACTCCTGCCATCACATGGTGCATAAGTTACAATGACAGCAACTTTCGTCTTCTCAGACTTGAACTTGAAATACAGGCAAAGCCCAATTTACGATACTCCTAGAGGAATAGCGATGGGGGTACAAATACCACCCTACTCTGTCTATCGTAGGTCCCTGGTTTTGCGATTGGTTTTGATTTTTTTAAAACCGGTCTTGATGATATTTTAGACTTAAATTTTGTGTTTAGCTTGATTTATAAAATGTTTTTAGTCTTAGATTAGTGTGTTTTAGTCATAGGTGGAGCAAGCACTGTCATTTGGGGTACTGATTCTCGCCCATCAGATGAGGTACAAAACACTGGGGACAAGTAGGAGCCTCAACAAAGAATATTTTGTGTTTGACCATTGAAATGTCATCTGACCTATCATGGAGTACATAATAATAATTTTAAATATATAGTAATTATGAAAGCCATTAAGTGTAAATATTTCATGCATTGATGAAAACTGTGACATCAGTAATTCATGTGTTTACATTCAGTTGTTCAAGCAGAAACGCTTTGAAAATACAAAGGAACTTCTAAATAACTATTAGAAAATAAGAGAGATGAAAATAAATGAGCTCAACAACCAGAACAGTAGCTAAAATGACATACAGAGGGGCCATTGAAAAGGCTGTCCCAGTCACATCATTAGTCGATAAATCGTGTTTACATTCGTGTTGTTCAAGGAAAAATGCTTTGAAAGTACAGTAGAACATCGATTATCCTTGAGCCAGTCAACCGGAATTGGTGCTAAACCAGACAATTTAAAGAAAATTTCCAAAAATCGATCAACCAGGGAAAATCCAGGACCTAACCGGCATTTCAAATTCACCACACAACCATCCCACCCGAATGTTTTCATTCCTTCGTCACTGAGTGCATCACCACAGTCTCCGCCATTGTTTTGAGGCTTAACAGTGTTGTAATATCTGGCGGATTGTCAGCCATGGTTCCTGGCTGTTTGTGAATAGATGCTGATGAATCATTTCAAAAGATCATTTGATTCATGGAGAGAAATCCAGCCTACACAGCTGATGAACTGCTTCATTTTCACAGCTGTTAATGATGACTTCCAAAATCACCGTCGTGTAGCAATCAAACAGTCAGACATCAGGGACTTTTCCACAAAGGGTAAACATGCAAAAACAGCAAACATTTCGCTCATATCCTCCTGCTCATTTGTGGGGTTCCCAGATAGTGATGCATCAGCATCCACACCAGCAAGTACTCCAGCAAAAACAGCTGCTCCACCAGTCTACCCCATCAAGCCTGTTCGACCCCCAGCCAGCCTATCCTCTCACGACTCGCATCAATGAGCCTGCATCACCCACAACTCTGTAGTTCCGAGACAATTCACTATCAAGTCAATTCTCCGTCAGAGAGTTCACCGTCAAAACATGGACGATTCCCCGTCAGGACAATTCGCACCCTGGACGATTCCCCGTCATTCTTTAAATGCTTATTATTAATTAATCAGTACTTTAATACTGTATGTCAGGGGGATCCATCAGAGTCTGTGGTCAATAGCATAGGCTTTGGATATTATTTATTAGTTGCACCTTTAGTCAATAATTGTTTCTTCCTCACTGTAGTCGCCTGTGAATTATATTCTAGCAATTGTCTTGTTATTGTTCTGACAGCGAGTTTGACTAGACGACGAATTGTCCTGAAATCATCAGTCCTTGCTGAAGACTTCTTTATAGCTTTTTTTCCCTTTATTGTTGAATAATGGCTTTCAAAAATAGTTTCATGCGAAATATGCGTGATGCTAGACGGCCATCATTCACGTGTTGTTTAGGTCAGAAGCTTGATTGGTAATGAGGACTTTCAAGAGGCTTAGTGGCAATCCTTGGCAATTAAAATTATGGGGAGTATTAGGGGGCAAAACTAATTGGTTACGTCAGGTTAGAATGCAGTATGCAGTGATGTGTCCAGTCAGTGAGATCGTATGTAAACACACATCTTGAGTATCATAAGACAGACATTTATAATTATCCTTAACTGTTTTTAACGAAAAATATGAGGCCATAAGACAGACATTTATAATTATCCTTAATTATTTTTAACAAAAAATATGAGACTTGTAGAACCTAACCCCCTTTTTTACATGTAAATATATGTCACATTTTAGCTAATAGTGTAGTAAGGATAATTACAATTTCAGTTAAATAAAATACACTGAAAGCATTAAGCCTATTTTATGTCCCTGCGGCCCATCAAAATTCCTCTAGTTTGAGAATCACTGGTGTAAGAGAACAGGAAATGGTTGTTAATCGATTTTCCAGAAAAATCAATTTTCCGGCATTTTGAATTTCCCGTGGCTCACGGATAATCAATGTTCTATTGTACAAAGGAATTTCTAAATAAATGTTGGAAAATTAGAGAGAAGAAAGTAAAGGAGCTTAGCAACCAGAGCAGTAACAAAAATTACATAAATTGGGGCCATTGAAAAGACTATCCCGATTGCATCATCGATTGCATTCCCCATCAAGGGAATTCTCCGTCAAAACATCAATGATTGTCCGTCACAACAATTGGCATCTTGGACGATTCTGCGTCATTCATACATTATTATTTTGCATAACAGATGTTTCTTTTAATTGTCCCAGGACCATCTGATGGTGGGATTGTATACAGTGCTGCTGCTTCTTCTTTACCAAGTTTGAACACGAGTTGGAGATCGCGTTCTCCAATGACCTTGACTGGGTACAAGTGAGATGGGCACTGGTTTTAGGTTAGCTTCTTTTGCAGCAGTTGGGCCTTTTAGATTGTCTTTAAACTTGTTTTTGGACTCATTTTGGTGAGTTCAGGACTTGGTTGGGGGGGGGACCCATGGTTTAAAAACACATCCCTGTACTTTACATGTTAAATCTACCCCGAGATATGATACCCCGCCTAGCGATGGCTTTTTATTTAACTAATTGCATCGTTAAACCAGGGTATGCCTGTACATGCATCTCAAGCTGACACATTTGTAATCTCGCATTCCACCCTGCCACACCTCATTCATCAACAGAGCAACTCCTTCCTTGCATCTTCCTCGCCCATTCATGCCCAATCTTACATATTTCACACCCTCTCACTCCTCCACTTCACACCCTTTCATCTTTGTTTCACACAGTGCCATCACAGCATATCTCACACTTGAACACATTCACTGCTTCCACCCTCTTGGTTTCCTCATTCACACCTCTCACATTCCACATGGCCATGCAAATGCCCATTTGGTTGGAGCCCTGGGCAGGTATTGGGCCCTCCGAGGCTCTCTGAAACATTTGCCGTGATTAAGTGATTTTAGATGAGCACAAGTACCTGACCCTGATGTAATGATCATTGCTGGAGACTTGAATGGACACATTGGTACTGATCGGAGAGGATATGAGGAAGTTATGGGAGTCTTCAGCTTTGGAGAGAGAAATAGAGAGGGAGAGAGGATACTGGAGTTCTGCCAGGGTATGGATTTGAAAATTATAAACACAACATTCAAAAAGGAAAGAGAGAAGTTGATAACTTACAAAAGTGGAGGTGTAGAAACTCAAATTGATTTTATGCTGATGAGAAAGGATCAAGATATTAAAGTGAAAGACTGTAAAGTTATACCAGGTGAAGTATGTCTACCACAGCATAAGCTATGGATTTGAGAGTGGAAAATATGAAAGGAAGAAAGAAGAGGAAGGGTGTTAAAAGAGTAAAGAAGTGGAAGTTGAAGGATGAGGAGATAAGACTACAATTTGAAGAGAGTTTTAAGAGAAGAAATGAGAGTCAGAGAGGCGATTGGAAACACTTCAGGGATAATATAACAGAGGCTGTAAGGGAAGTCTGTGGAGAAACGACAGGTCACAGGAGAAAAGAAAGAGAGACGTGGTGGTGGTATGAGGAGGTGAAGCAGGCGATAAGTGAGAAGAAAAGAGCATTTAAAGTATGGCAGAGAACTAGAAGGGAAGAAGACAGAAGAGAATATAATGAAAAGAAAAGACAGGCAAAGAGAGAAGTGGCCAGAGCAAAAAGGGTGGCATGGGAAAGTTGGAGTAGAGATCTGGAGAATGCACAAGGACGGACAAAAATGTTTAAAATTTCAAGACAGATGAGGAAGGAGAGGAAAGATATGGTGGGAGCTAAATTTGTAAAGGATGAAAATGGGGAAATAAAAACTGATGAGGCAGAAATACTGGAAAGGTGGAAGAGGTACGTTGAGGAACTGTTAAATGAAGAAAATAATTATGAGATAGTGAGATGGGAAAAGTTGAAGGGCCAGTTGCAATGATAACAGAAGCTGAAGTGGAGATAGTCTTAAAGGAAATGAAGTCTGGGAAAGCTCCAGACCCAACAGGTATAACAGCTGATCTGATAAAAAAGGCTGGAGGTACTGGTGTAAAAGAATTGACAAGGATTTTTAATAACATCTTAGTAGGAGGACAGCCACCTGAGGACTGGAGAGATAGCTGGACAATGCCAATTTATAAAGGCAAAAGAGATGCCCTTCTGTGTGGAAAGTACCGAGGAATCAGACTGTTGGAACATGGAATGAAGATATTCGAAAAGGTGCTGGAAGGAAGGCTGAAGCAGATAGTGAAGATAGATAACTGACAGTTTGGATTTTGCGCAGGTAAATCCACAATAGATGCAATATTCATCATGAGACAGTTGCAGGAAAAGTTCCAACAGAGGAGGAAATGCTTGTACCATGTGTTTGTGGACTTGGAAAAAGCTTTTGATAGAGTACCAAGGAGAGTTATAGAGTGGGCTTTGAGAAGACAGAATGTGCCTGAGAGACTCATTGCAGCTGTCATGTCTCTCTATATTGATACAAGATCAAAAGTCAAGACAATAGCAGGAACATCAGGAAATTTTGGAATAGGATTTGGGGTACATCAAGGATCAGCACTCAGTCCTTCTTCATTTCTGCAACATTCACAGCCTTTCCACAAAGTTTCTTTCTGTGGAACACCACCTCTCCTCCTCTAAACCTCACCTTCTCCTCTTAACGGAGACTCAGCTGTCTGAGGCAAATGACAGCAAACCCCTTTTCTGTATCCTCCTACTTTCTCTATACTCATTTCAAAGCCAAAGTTGGCTGTTGTGTATATGTACGCAACAGCCTATCTTGCTCTCGTGTTCCTGAACTTGATTCTTCAGAATTCTCTACTCTCTGGCTTTGGCTCTCGTGTCATTCTCTGACTAAATATATCTGCACTGTTTACTTATCGCCTGATTCTACTGACTATCAAAAATTCTTCGACTATCTTACTTCTACAATGGAACACATTCTGTCCATTTCTCCTTTCTCTGAAATCTCCATTCTTGGAGATTTCAGTGT
>JAGKTI010013539.1:0-22893 GCA_018397915.1 Birgus latro
TTGGGGGTGATGTTGACCAATTTACCTTTATTGCATATATTTAATTGTTTAAACTTTGCGAATTTCGATTTTGCGAGGTTTTTTGTCGACCATATTCTCGCAAAATTGGAGGAAGCACTGTATATTCTGGGAAGAAGACGAGCCCCAACTCTTCAGACACTGGAGCTTGCTGCTCCAGTAACCTGTCCTTTATCACTCCTCCCACTGACCAGTGAAGTGATACTATTAACACCTTGCTAAGCGTCACAGCCTTTGGTTAGGTTTTCCCGTAAACCACCTTTTTCTGTAAGGTTTACAGGGTATTTATGCTGCATGCTCCACCTCTGATACCTAAATGGGTTGTACATTTAATAATCCAGTATTAACTCATACTGTAATAAAAATTTTAAATCATGTTACCATCAGTTTTATACAATAAGTTAAAAGACTCTTAAATTTTATTAAAGTCATCACATCAACTGTCAGTGATTAAAAACATTCAAAATCAGTATCATCCACATCTGACATCATCAGTTCAACATCATCATCCTGGGTTAAAGTTTGCATTTCTTCGTCATAAGGATCAAACTCTGAATTCAAAGGTGTAGCTTCGGGATCAGCTTCCACTTCCTCATCTGCCCACAAAATGTCATCTTCTGTGCCATCCACTGAATTGGATATTCCATATTTCTTGAAAGAATTGATGACTGTTTCCATAGAAATATCATTCCATGCCTTGATAATAAAATCACACAGCACATCCAGACCTGGAGCACACACATTCCCACCTTTTGTATACGACTTTTTATCACTGATCATCCACTTATTCCATTGCTCATGGATGCGGTCTTTGAATGGTTTATTCAGACAGACATCAAGTGCTTGTAGGACTAAAGTTAACCCACCAGGAATAACTGCAGTGTCACTGTTGTTTATCTGTGAGTCCTGCTTCAAATCTGGTAATTCTGTGCTCGATGGCAAACAACCCACCACCCAGCCAGATGCTCTAAGACCAAGACCAAGATACATGCTGATGGATATGTTGTGGGCTCAACAGGTTACTCACCTTTCTTATATCCTCATGGCTGTATCCGTGGAGATATTTTTATAATAATTTGCCTTCATATAGAAAACAAGTTGTTTTTGATGATGATGATAGTAACTTCAGCAGTTTATAGTATATGTACTATATTCAGCAAAACAAGGGTCAAGGTGAGGGTTTTAGCAATGTTCCCCATCGCACATGTAGAGGTTAGGATATTATGCGCGATGTTTAGGACAACCCCCAATTTTGGACATTTTTTTTTAATGAGGTTCAAGAGTTGTCTTGAATATTGGCAAATATGGTATCCAGTAAGGGACTTTGTATTGCATGGCAGTACTTGCATTCACTTATTTTTTATGGGTGTTAAGGTTGGGATGATGATAATGATGAAAATCATTACTGTACATGTATTAGTTTAATTGATATTAAGGTTACTTTTCATTATATGATGGTGAATAGCTGTAAATTAGTTGTCAAACTGCTTGATGAGTTACCTGGAAATTGTTTTTCAGGTGAGTCGTGCTGGTGTGGTGAGTCCTGTGACACAGTTGGTGGTCAATATTCTGCATGAGCTTGTGGCAGCTCCACATAGCCACACTCTTCTCACTCTCACTCCTCCAGCCCTTCTTCCAAATTTAGTGCCTTTGTTATCACCCCCTGATGCATTTACATATGCAGAGTTGCTGGCCATCACTGCCCCCAGACCACCCTCTCACTCGGACCCTTCCCGTGAGTTTGCAGGGGACCTAATAGGAGCCCAGACACCAGCTCAGGCAGCTGGGGCCAGGAGGGCAGCAGCCAAGCTGCTGTGTGTCCAACGTAACCTTTCCCTTGCCAATGAAGCCGCTCTTCTTGCGCTTCCATAATTCATTCCTCGTATCTGGATGCCATTTTTAGATGGATCTGTATCAGGTATGCACAACGACATCCCAAAGCAATGCGATCCACCTGTCACATTTCATCATACAGTCACTTACAATTGGGTTACGTCAAATAAGAACCGATGACATACCAATAAATTGTAAAATGATGCCGGTTTGACATGAGTTCAGTGGGAATACATTGGAGGTCAGGGATGACGTAACATTAAAAACAGATAAGTAAAAATAAATAAATACTGTAAATATATCTGCTACCCACCTGAA
This sequence comes from Birgus latro, assembly GCA_018397915.1. Lineage (NCBI taxonomy): Eukaryota > Metazoa > Arthropoda > Malacostraca > Decapoda > Coenobitidae > Birgus > Birgus latro. Next base: position 2,170 of record JAGKTI010013539.1, read on the forward strand.
GTACTGTTGTAGGTTGGTCTGAGTCATCACCAAGGGTTCCCCCTTGAGGCCAGGAGACAGCTGGAGAGCCAGGGCAGTCACTCCAGGTTGTCAGGAAGTGATGATGAGTGATGAGGAGAGCAAAGTATTGAGACTTAGGGAGTGTGTAGAAGTGTGGTAGGTGGAGAGCAGTGGGATGAGATGGCAGAAGAGTGATGCAGTGAGGTGGCAGGAGAGTGCTGTTCCAAGTCAAAAGTTTCAGTATTTATCATGCAAAAGAAACTTGCCTCTCCACATAATATCACACACTGCACTATTTGTTGTGCATTTATGTTGTTACTTTGTGATAGCAATGGTGTTTCGATGTGCATGTAAACACGGTGGCCATCAGTGCTCAAATGTATGACTGTTGATTTGCACAGGCGGGATGCATCCACAAGGGATCATCCTACATGGCCATTGCAAAAATTATGTACAGGTAATCGATTTTTCCCTAATGTTAATCCGGAACCGGGTATAAGATTTCATCAATTATTACAATGATCGATCTCATACCAGATGATAGTACAGTATACTGTACTGGGTGGTGACTGTAGTTGCCATCACAATGATTGGTAGTTGTAATGATGACTCTGTTGTACTGTACTATACTGTACCATGGTATATTCACATGGGATTATCAAAACAAAGAGATGGTAAACTTGCTGGTAAGCTAATGAGATGGAGTAAACTTGCTGGTAAGCTGATGGGATGGGCTCAATATGTTGGTAAGCTAATGGGATGGAGTAAACATGCTGGTAAGCTGATGGAATGGTAATGGGATGGAGTAAATACAGTATGCTGGTAAGCTGATGGGATGGGCTAATATGTTGCTAAGCTAATGGGATGTAGTAAAATATCTGGTCAGCTGATGGGATGCTAATGGGATGGGATAAACATGCTGGTAAGCTGATGGGATGGTATAAACATGCTGGTAGGCTGATGGGATGTAATGGGATGGGATAAACATGCTGGTACACTTATGGGATGAGATAAACATGCTGGTAAGCTGATGGGATGGTAAGGATGGGGTAAACATGCTGATTAATTGATGGGATGGTAATGGGATGGGGTAAACATGCTGATTAACTGATGGGATGGTAATGGGTTGGGGTAAACATGCTGGTAAGCTGATGGGATGGCATTGTTGAATCTTGGCCATCACCTTTACAACACAGTGTGGTGGTAAATACATTGATGAATCTGGTCCCACAGGGTATATAATGTTTCTTTGTATTGTGGATGTACAGTACCAGAGAATGTTGCTATTTGTAGTGCATAGTAGCAGCTTAACATTCTAGATTAATTTGTATGTATTGTGTAGTATTCAAATAAAATGGATCTTGGGAAGATGTTTCCAGAAACTGATAAAGCAGATTATCATTTATTCTCGAGGAACAAGTTTATACAGTAGAAATGTAGCAGATAGATGCAGGTAATGTTCTCCATTTGAGAAAGGAATACAGTATTACTGAGGAATATGACAAGTATTTTCCCGTGCTGTACAATATAGGTGCTGTACAATATAGGTACTGTTCAGTAAAATCCTTCGTCTAACAAACTCATTTCTAACATTGGTGGGCCTTTCCCTCCCCACTGAGGCAACAGGCTTAACAGTTTGAATGGTGAAAATTAAATTGTTTCCTATATTCATCTCACTTGTGCCAACCCTACCTGGATTCAGAGAATGAGAGAGGGAGATGGAAAATAACCATTATGTTAGCTGCATAAGAAGAGAGAATTACAAGGTGAAGTTAGTATCTCAAAATCCTTGTGGTCCATACTGAGGAGGTACTTTGTATTTTCTTGGGAATGCATAACCAATTCTCACATAAGTAAGATCCTTTCGAGGTTTCTTCTAAGCTGCTCTACGGTGGTGCTATTATTGACATCCATGGGAAGTCTGTTCCAGGTAGTGCAGATCTTGTATGTGAAGTTTTTATATATTCTGGTGTTAAATCTTTTCGATTCCAGCTTCCAGTCATGGTTGTATGTTAAATTTGTGTTGAGGCAAGCAACTTTTTTTGGCCAAGATTGTCAAACCCATTCAGTATTTTAAGCACTTCAATGGGCTGACCTCGCAGTCTATGAGTTTGTAAAGAAAACAGAGTCAGAGCCCTCTGGTGATGCTGATAACTCGGTCTCCTTGATGGATGGAATAAGTTTTGTAACTCTAGCGTGAACTTTTTTTAACCCCTATTTGCCGTTTGACGTGTATGGCCGTCACAGTTTTGGGTGTGTATAGCCGCAAGCATCTTCTTGCAACCCTTTGAACTTTAATTTATCTTTACTCATTGACGGGACCACCTGGAGACGTGGGGATACTTTCATTTGAAAGAGGAAGAGTTGGTGAGTCTTATGTATCTTTACTTTTTTCTCTACTGTTAGTGTTTGGCAGATATTAGGGTTTGAAGTAAGGATATTTTTTCCTAAATCACGAAATCCCTTAGGGAGGAGCGTGCGACATTGGAAAACCCCTGGCATGTAGGGGTTAAGTTGATCTATGTCCTTCCTCATTAAGGTGACCAAAACTGCACAGCATATTCTAGATGTGGCCATGTTAATGAGCTGTAGAGTGTAAGGATGAGCTCTTTATTCCTGTAATGAAACTGTCTTTGGATGTAGCCTAGCCATTTCTGGGCTTATTTTTCTACTTCACTGCATTGTTTGGAAAGTTTTAGGTCACTATTGATCAGTACACCCAAGTCCTTTTCCAACATCTGAATTCTGTTCACCTTTTGCATGGATCCATATTTCTTCTAGAGTTATTCTTCACAGAAACCCAGATCTCACACTTTACTGGCATATCCCTGTACAGTTTTTCTGGTTACCATCTCCTCACAAACTATTGTAGCAAAAGTGGCACATGTTGCTTTATTAAATGTGAATATGCAGTTGATACTGTCATGGACTTTGCTTCTACCAGTTTTGATTACTAATTATACAAACTAAAGTAGCTTAATATAACCAAATATGTTTGAATAATTTATCACTCCCCCAGTGCCTCATCAGAACCCAGCATATTTAACTCCCTATCGATACAGTTGACGACCTTAACCTCACCCTTACCAATGAAATGAATGTGTTCAAAAACAAAAGTGATGGTATCTAGGGCTGGTGACAGTACTGTCAAAGAAGAGGGAGAGTGGCCTTGTGCAATTTGCCACAAGGGTATGGGAAGCAATTCCATCGTGTGCTGTGTTTGTGATATGTGAGTGTATAAGGGATGTAGTGGTATTAGAGGTAGACTGCGAGATAATGCTGATTTCTTGTGTGTGGTGTGTCAGGGAGAGATGTGGAATTTGTCAGATGTGAAAGGATTGAACTTGCTGGTGCAGCCTTTGAGTGTGTGGAAGAGTTTTTTTTATTTGAGAGACATGTTATGTGATGAAGGTGTGGCTGGATATAGCTCTGTGGCTAGAGTGAGGAATGGTTGGAAGAAGTTCATGGAGCTGTTGCCTCTCCTGACATTGAGAGGGGTCTCCCTCTGTGCTAAAGGATATTTGTATGCAGCATGTGTTAGGAGTGTAATGCTGGATGGTAGTGAGACCTGGGCAGTAAAGGAGGAGGATATTCACAGGCTCAAAGGTACAGATATGATAATGATTAGGCAGATGTGCGATGCGTCCCTAAGTGCGAGGCCTGAGGGAGATAGGTTTACGATGGAAGAGTTGAGGGATAGGATGGGACTGGAGTGTATTGGTGTTATGATGAGGAGAGGTAGATCGAGATGGTTAGTGCATGTGGAGAGGATGGGGGATGATAATTGGGTGCAGAAAGCAAGAAATGTTAATGTTTGGGGTAGGTAGACTGATAAGACCTGGGATGAGGTCATTGAGTGTGACCTCAGGGATGAGAGACTGATTAGGGAAGCTGCCAGAGATCAAGCAGCATGGAGAGCCATCATTAGGTGACCAAGGCTGATGCATGCAAGCATGTTAGAGCCTTCAGAAACAAACAGACTGGTAAAACAGTCAACCAGAATACCTGATAATCCTGACCATGGCACCTGTCACTTAGACACATTCGTTTTCGTTTTCATTTTTGAAGGCTCCAACATATGCTTGCATGCGTAGGCCTTGGTCACCTAATGGCGGCTTTCCATGCTGCTCGATCTTTGGCAGCCTCCCTGTTCAATCCCTTAACCCCAAGGTCACACTTAATGATCTAGTCTCATGTCTTTCTCGGTATACCCCTCCCAACCCCTCCCCCGATATTAACACTTCTCACCTTCTGCACCCAATTATCATCCCCCATCCTCTTCACATGTCCAAACCACCTCAGGCTACCTTTCCTCATCACAACACCAATACACTCCAGTCCCTTCCTACCTCTCAACTCTTCCATCGTAAACCCAGCCCCTCCAGGCCTTGCATGCAGGGACGCACTGCACATCCACCTAATCAGTGTCATTCCTGTACGTTTAACCCTGCGAATATCCTCTTCCTTTACTGCCCAGGTCTCACTACCATACAGCATCACACTCCTAACACATGCTGCATACAAAGACTCCTTTGCTTGTAAGGAGAGTACTCTCAATGTCAGGAGAGGCAACAGCTCCCTGAAATTCTTTCAACCACTTCTCAACCCAGCAACCGAGCTAGCTCCAGCCCCACCTCCGGCACATAACATGTCTCCCAAATAACAAAATCCTTTTACGCCTAACAATCTCTACCTGCTCTCCCCGACGTGCTGCACACATAAAATCAGCATTATCTTGCAGTCTACCTCTAATACCACTACATCTCTTGTGCACCCATTTATCACAAACACTGCACAAGATGGAATTACTTCCCACACCTTTGTGGCAAACTGCACATGGCCACTCTCCCTCTCCTCTGATTGTATCGCCACCAACCCTAGATATCATCTCTTTTGTTTTATCTGCATTTACCCTTCAGCCCTTGTGCCCCATACCATCTCTCCATTTCTTAAATCTTTCCTCCACCTCCTTTTCATTCTCTGCAATCAACACCAAATCATCAGCATACAACATCTCCCACGGGAGTCCATCTCTGAAGTCACGTGAGAGAGCTTCAGGTACCATGATAAACAACAAGGGACTCAAAACTGACCCCTGATGCACACCAACATTCACAGAAAACTCATCACTCAAAACTCCATTCACTCTTACCTGGGTGCGAGCACCCACGTACATGGCCATAACCACCCTAACCAGCCACTCTTCGAACCCTAGCTTTCTCATCACCCACTTCACCACCCCTCTAGGGACTGTCAAAGGCCTTTTCCAGATCAACAAACACAAAATACAATTCCCTTTTCTTTCCAATATATTTTTCCTGAAGCTGTCGAACAATGAATCAGTGGTCCCCTTGCCTGGCATAAACCCAAACTGCATCTCATCAATATTCACTCTTTCTCTAATCATACCTTCTAGAACTCTCTCCATTACTTTCATTATCTGATCTAAGAGCTTTATACCTCTGTAATTTCCCCTTTCCAGGGCATCATCCTTCCCTTTGTACACATTTACAATTACACTCTTCAGCCAATCATCTGGGACAACACACTCATATATAATCATATTTATATTCCTGACAAATAACCTAGAACAGTGCAGGACTGAGGTAAAGTCACCACTTGGATCCTCCAACCACAATCTCATCAAAGCCACATTTGTCACTTTTCCCAAGCCTACCCATTCTGAATCAGTCAGGGTGACCAGATGACATTTCTATCTATCTATCTATTGCCAGACGCCATAATCCCGTAAGGGGTGGCCATTTGACTCTGAGTTATTTGTTTTACAGGGAGGGGCACTAACCCTCCACCAACCCACTTGTTGACACGTAGGGAGCACGTATGGTTTGGTTATATGGTTACCACCCAGCATTGTAAATGGCTTCTTGGTTTACAGGAAACCATTTGGCCTGTCACTCAGTGTAAAGCCACCTGTAAAGGAAAGAAAAGCAATAAGAAGTGACAGGAAAGATGGGAGAAATAGGAAGAGAGGAGGGCAGGCTCAGAAAGAGAATGATAAAGGCTAAGGAAGAAGTAGGCAGCACTACATCAAGTGAGTGGATGATGGTTGCCACCACCTACCATTTCAATGGGGCAAATTGAGATGCATTTAGAAATTATCATGCTGGTATTCCATGGCCGTCTTTCTTCTCCACTGACATCAGTTCTAGCCAGTTCCACATTAATGACTTAATACAGGCTGATATCGAACTGTTCATACCAAGTCAACAATTTACTAAAAGATTGGACTCCCCAAATTGGTTTGACAGCAGTTTTGCCAGAGCAGTGAGACAGAAGCCAGTAGTTAAAGTAAAAACTATCACTTTAAATTGCCAGAAATCATGCAAAAGCAGTAATAAATCTTGCCAAATCAAACTTACTTCACAACCAAGCATCTGTCTATCTACCTAGTCTGATGCCATAGTGACATAAGGGGTGGCTATTTGAGTTGCTTGTTTTATGGGGAGGGGCAGTAACTTTCCACCAACCCACTTGTTGACACATAGGACGAACTTATGGATTGGTTATATGTTACCACCTTATGTTGTAAATGGTTTCCTGGTTGAAACCATTTAGCTTGTCACTCCATGTAAAGCCACCTGAAAAAGGAAGAAGAGTAATAAAAAGTGGCAGGGAAAAATAGGAAGAGAGGAGGGCAGATACAGAAAAAGAATGATAACGGTGAAGGAAGAAAAAGAAGTAGGCAGCACTACATCAAATGAGTGGATGATGGTTGCCACCACCTACCACATATCCTAATGATAAAAGAATATTCTGGTCAATTCTCAGTTCTTTCAATAGTAGCTTTAACAAGCCATCACCCATTCCCTTACTGAATCCTTGAGATGGAAAGGTTGTAAATGACCATCATGGGAAAACTAACATTCTTTGCAGTATGTTTGTCAGAAATTCTGCCTCAGAGGCAGTCAGTCAGAAAGTTCCTGCACTGAAACTTGACTCTCCTGAAATTGTAACACTAAAAAATCAGACTAGATACGTAAAATCTATCCTAGGCCATTTACAAACTAATAAAGCTCCAGGTCCAGATGGAGTTCCTTCAATACAGTAGTTTTGAAAAAGTGTTCTCTAGAACTTACTCCTGTTCCAGCTAGATTATTTAGACTATGCTTATGCACTTTTTCATTCCCTAATTCTTTGAAAGAAGTCAACAGCCACCCAATTCCAAAGAATTTAAGTTCCTCTGATCCTTCTGATTACAGACCAATAGCTATCACATCTTCTCTTGGTAGAGTATTTGAGACTGTCATTATTAAGCACATTGTTAAAACATCTTGAATACATTAATTTAATCAGTGATAGAAAGTATGGTTTTTGCCACGAAAGATCCACTTTAGATGTACTCAGTATTTCTACTTTCACCGTCCATCAGTCAATTGACCAGCATGGAGAAACTCATGCAGTAGCTCTTGATATTTCTAAATCTCTTGACAGAGTGTGGCATTGTTCCCTGCCATTCAGACTCCCTTGCTATGACCTGTCATCTTTTGCCCCAGTGATTTCCTCATATCTCAGCAACAGAAATATAAGAGTAAAAATAGATGATATATATTCTAATTTCCACCCAGTTAATGTCAGCGTGTGTGGTAGGTGGTGGTGACCATCATCCACTCACTTGATGTAGTGCTGCCTGCTTCTTCCTTAGCCTTTATCATTCTTTTTCTGTGCCTGTCCTCCTCTCTTCCTATTTCTCCCATCTTTCCTGTCACTTCTTATTGCTTTTCTTTCCTTTACAGGTGGCTTTACATTGAGTGACAAGCCAAATGGTTTCCTGTAAGCCAGGAAACCATTTACAACGTTGGGTGGTAACTATATAACCAAACCATACGTGCTTCCTACGTGTCAACAAGTGGGTTGGCGGAGGGTTAGTGCCCCTCCCCGTAAAATAAATAACTCTGAGTCACATGGCCACCCCTTATGGGATTATGGTGTCTGGCATTAGATAGATAGATAATGTCAGTGTGCCACAAGGATCAGTCCTGGCTCCAACCCTGTTCCCTATTCATAGTAGTGATTTCTTGTCTGTCACCAATAATCCCATTCACTCATAAACAGATGAAGTTCCTTTACACTTAAACACCCATTCACAAAAATTCATATCTAATTCCCAACTCAGAGCAGCAGTCTCCATAAATGAAGACTTATCAAAGATCAGTGAATGCGGGCAAAATAACATTGCCTCATATAATGCTAGGAAAAGCAAATACAGGTACTGTATATCTAGTTTACTAATAGATAGATATTGTGTGATTCCTATATTACCTTCAGTGCAGCCAATATTCCTATCTCTAAAAGTATTTAAATTCTCAGTGTTGCGCTTAACAATACCTCCAGTTGAACCTGTCACATTCGATCACTTGCTAGAACTCTCTCAAAGAAACTTGGATTATTGTACAGAATCCTTAACTTTTTCACTGATGTGCAGTTAGTCATAGTTTACAAGTCATATGTACTCTCAGCCTGAGCACTACTCACTCTGATAGAGTGAATGTAGAGAGGGTGCACTAAAGCAACTGGCCAAAATTTGGAACAAAGCTATAAGAAATTAATAACCCAGCATTTGCATATGAACTACCTCCCCTACAAGTGAGATGGAATGTTACCTCCTGTGCTTTATTTTACTGATACTTTTAGGGCAAATGCTCAGAGAAAGTTGTATTCATTGTGACACCTCACCACGCCTTCTTCCGTGCTACAACGGGCATCTGGTAGCGCTCATAGGTGGATTGTCACACTGCCATATGGCAGTACTTTTGCATATCAGAATTCATTTATGTGCTGAACTGCTTCTCTTTGGACTCGCTTCTCTGGGTTAGTTTTCCCCCAGATTTCAGCCTACAGTAGTTCAAGTCCAACAGTTACAGATTTTTTATGAATGGAGGACACATGTAATGTGGTGCATGGATTTTTTTTTTTTTCCTTCCTCTGTTCATTTTCTATAGGGGAAAGAAAAAAGTCATCATTAGAGTTTTCCCCAAAAGTGAATGGTCTGATCCAGGATTTGCAAAGCCAGTGTGCATCATCTTGCATTTCTCCAAGTTATATTGCATTTGCCAGATCGCAGGACATTCCCCTAGACTTCACAGGTCTGTCTGGAGCTTTCAATCCTTTCAGGGCTGCTCACATTTGCACCAAGTTTGATGTCATCTGCAAACTTTTGGATCATCCTTAACAGGTCAATATTTGTCTTTGATAAAAATGATGAACAGGACTTGACCAGTGACTGACCTTTGTGGAACTCCAGAAATGACTGAATCCCAGTCATATGAAATTCCATTGATCACTACTTGCTGTTTCCTCTCCATTAGCCAGTTTTCTATCCGGGATGTAACCTCCCTATTAATACTGTACTGAGTGCACACTTTTGACATTATTCTGAGATAGAGCAGTTTCTTGGATACCTTTTGACAGTCAAGGATATATACTGTTTATTCCCATCATATTCACTTAACATTTCGCAGAAAAATTTGAACCCATGCTGGGAATCCATATCAGGTTGTGATTTTCCAGATGTTTTAATATCCTGTCTAAAATTATTCTTTCTAACAGTTTTTATTATGGCAGAGGTCATGTTAATTGGACAATAATTCTCAGGACATATTTTATCTCCTCACCTCAAGTTTAGGGTCACATTTGCTAGCTTCCAGTCTTCGGCAGTGACTTGTTGAAGATTTCTGCAAGTAAAGGAACTACCTGGTCATGCATCTCTAAGAGCCCCTGGAAGGTTTGTATCCAGACCAGATATGTCAATTATTCTTGCCACCTCCTCAGGTGTACATCTGAGGAAGATGGAATCTTCAGTCTGATGGCCCAGTGCTAGTCTTGTCATGTCATGAGTACCTTCTAATGTAAAAACTGAAGCAAAAATAGCTACAGGTTATTTACAGAGAGAGAGAACCCTGCCATTAGTCACATGAGGGCCAGTACTGAGTGTGTATGTGCCTGTGTAAACATGTGACATTTCCTACTGTTAGGGAGAGGGACTTGGGTTGTTCTAATTCTCCTGTTTTATTAAATTTCATCATGTACTCTTCTTGTATTGCTTTCTTCTAATGGATGTGACTTAAGACGGGGAATAAGAGAGAGGGACAAGTAACATAAGGAGGAAAGGAAAGAAACAGGAAATGCAAAAGAAAGAAAGGAAGATGTATGGACATGTGCAGCAGAGTGGAAGAAAGAGAGACAGAGATGAGAGAGAAATTGTGGTCTGTTGGTGAAATTTTTTCCCAGTTATTTATGATTCTACAGATGTCTGGTGGAGAGTCACTGCTCTGTATTGTGATCTGTATACACTGTTCTGTAGTACTGTGTATCTTATGAATGATTTCATAACAGTGTTTATGCAGTGTGAATGAAATTACTTATTCATTATAATGTAGGGTGTTTTGGCAACAACAGGACGTAATAGACAGTCTACTGGACTGCCTTTCTCCACAGTCTGTATGTTAGGACAGGAGTTCTGTGAGCAAAAAGCAGACACTTTTTATCCAGTAAGATGGTAGCAGGGCAGTCACAATAATATTCTCCTTGCTGTAAATGATATTAACACTTACAAGATTATTTTCAAAAAGTACAGTGGTAATGTGGAAATGTTGATCACTCCTTCATTATAGTTTGATAAGAACAGTTCAAACAGAAGATTGAATACTTTATTTATTTATTTATTTTTTGTTGTTACAATTTATACATACAGTGTATCAGTACACATGTATGTATATGCATACATATAAACCTCAATCCAGTCTTAATGTAATGTAAACCATAGACATTAAATAATTCACAGAGTGACAACAGCTAGCAGATCTAACTGAGTGCAAAAGTATGAAAAGCCATCAATTTACCTGTGCCACAGACCCAGTAATGTGAGACTTGACAACTTTGTCAGTTTTAATGCCAGTCCTTTCTCTTGCTGAGACTTTGTTTACAGTACATGTAGATATATATTTATCTTCAAGTTTTGTAAGACTGTCACACCATGCAATATACTTCACCAACAGCTTCATTCAGGTTATAAACATGCATTTGTAGATGAAAAGCCTTAGTAAGTTGTCCAGCCTCAGGTACAGGTCATCAACAGTTGGGTGGCCAGCCAGCTGTGCATAAGGTTTGTGTTCTCAGTTTCTTGTCCGACTATATGGATTGACTGCTATACCTTAATTGCTTTGGTGTACTTGTAGAAATAGTACATATGCACACTTTTAAATTGTAACTTAGAACTACACAAACTGCCAGTTTAGATGTCATTTACATAATTTTTAAAGTACAGGGTACTGTAATTCTACATGTACTGTATCACCAGTCTGAACTATATTAACCAGATGATTTTAACAAATTGTATGCAGTGTTTCATAATAGAGAACAGTATAATATGGCATCAAAAACTGCAATGATGCATCAAATACCTGGTTGCCACCTGGTAGTAAGATGACTTCAAGTAATATGCTAATGTGGAAGTACTTTTTTCTGATTGTTTTAGTTTAATTTTAGGATACTGCACAAACATATTTGCTACTGTACTGTTCACAATGGGTGATCTTGCATCCAAAATATTAATTAACACCTTCATGCACATGTTGCTGAAAAGTATGGCCTTAATTGAAATTTACAGTGATGCTGTATGAGTGATGTTCAAAAAGTAGCTACTGAAAAAAAATATATGCAGAATATGTATTACTGGTATTCAGTTTGCATTAAAGTTAATTGTGTCTTAAGTTGCTAGATAGTTTCCACTGCAACAAGTTTTTGAGAACATAAGCCAGAATTGCCAGGCTGTCCTTAAGGCTCATATTTTCATAAGCTTAGGGAGTCTTTATAATACCTCTTCCTTTGTGCTTATTTTGCACATTATGTAAGTGGTAGGTCATGGCAACCATCATCCACTCACTTGATGTAATGCTGCCTATTTCTTCCTTCACCTTTATCATTCTTTTTCTGTGTCTGCCCTCCTCTCTGTCTATTTTTCCCATCTTTCTTGTCACTTTTTATTACTCCTTTTTTTTTTTTTTTTTTCCTTTTCAGGTGGTTTTACATTGAGTGACAAGCCTAATGGTTTCCTGTGAGCCAGGAAACCATTTACAGTGCTGGGTGGTAACCATATAACCAACCCATACATGTTCCCTACATGTCAACAATTGGGTTGGTGGAAAGTTAGTGTCCCTGCCCGCAAAACAACCAACTAAAAAACAAGCAGCCACCTCTTACAGGATTATATCATCTGGCTATCTATCTGTCTATCTATCTAGATAGAATAGATAAATAGGTAGATTGATACTGATACAGATATATACTACTTGTTATATTATTTATATCCCCATTTATATCAACAAACTTTGTAAAAATAACAGAGGAGTATATTAAAGATACCAGATACAAAAGTCAGCTGGTAAGGAAATGGTGCTAAGGAGTGTCCTTAACCAATGAGAATACGGGCCCAACAGTCAAGCTGTAAGTGCCACACTTGGGCCCCTTTAAAGTTTCCTGCCACCTGTCCACCCTTGCCAGGATTTAAATCTTGTGATCAGTGGGTTAGAGCGCTCCGCTCTGGCCGTAGGGTCGGAGGATCGAATCCACCCAAGGGTCATTGGTAGACATCAGGAAGGGCATCCGGTCATAAAATGCTACACGCTCCAATCCAAAAAGGCCGACGCATGCAAGCATGTTGCAGCCTTCAAAAACGAAACGAAACGAAATGAACGATCTAGCTGTGTGTTTGAAATATGAAGCATCATCTGAACATTCAAATAGTGTCTGTTACTTTATGTTTTATCTTATGTATCAGAGGTACAGTAGTGAAAAATCTGGTGGCATCATCTTCCAGTCTGTCATTCCTCCCTACCCAATCCCTCAAGTCTACATCACATGTACAGGTGACCTTTTTACCTATGGCAAGGAGGTTATGTTTTTACCCACATTTGTTTGTTTGTTTGTGTCTGTCTGTCTGCTAGCAGGATTCCTCAAAAAGTTATGAATTGATTTTGCTGAATTTTTTTGGAGGGATAGAGTATGTGGCCCAAGGAACAATCCATTTGATTTAGGTTGTGATTTGGATCATCATCCGGATCCAGGAATTTTTTGTTTGTTCACACGATATCTTCAAAAGTTCTCAATGAATTTCAATGAAATTTTGTGGAAGGGTGGGCCATAGGCTAAGAAAGAATTGATTAAATTTTGGGACAGATCCGGATCCAGATCCTTTGTAATGGCAATGGCATTGGCAGAGGTATGTGCTGTCTAAGTGCTTTCTGGTTGTTCACTGCATTATGCATAGATTTATTGGGAGTCAAATAGGTTTGTTGTGGTTTTGTAGGTTTAGGTGGGCCTATATATTCCACTGTACAGGTTTATGTGATTGTATTTAGTTTTGCTGAGGTTATGTGAGACTGTTGAAAGGCTTTCTACAGTAATTTCTCATTTAATGTTTTCCTTAGACATGAATTTCATTATAAAGCTGTTAATTAGCATAGCAACACTTTTCATATAACACTCCATTATTCATTATTAAATGGTCAGATTGCATAGGGCTTCACACAAGCATCTCTCTCTCTCTCTTTCATTACTTATGGAATTTAATAACTGTGACTTGCATATACACCCAGTCACAGTACAAGTGTTTAATATACAGTACTGCATGCTGAAGCAAATTAACAGCCGTGAATATGACTTTTTAGTATTTTTAGCTAATAACCTTTCTTGCTGGAACATAATCATGTAGCGCAATTTCCAGTTATCAAAATAGTTTAATGGAGCACATATGCAGTGTTCAGTGAAGAAATAATGGAATAACATGAGTATGGAGTTCAAAGACAGTACTGGTACTTACATGTTTTTCATGTAAGTGCAGTTTTAAGTACAATGAAACTATGCATTTTACCAGTATGAAATTACCAGTGATGCATTTCTCTTCCTTAAATCACATACTAAGCTTGGCAACAAATTTTGATATTATTTGTAAGACAGTTACTTAGAAATATGAAAAAGTTGTCTAGTTTTCTATTTTCAGCACTCATTCATCATCCACTCACTTGATGTAGTGCTGCCTACTTCTTCTTTGACATTTATAATTCCTTCTCTGTGTCTGCACTCCTCTCTTCCTGTTTTCTCTCAGCCTTCCTGTTACCCATTATTACCTTCCACTTCAGGTGACTGCACTGTTGCAAACCAATGGTTTCCTGTAATGCAGGAAACCATTTACAGTGCTGGGTGGTAACCATGTAACCAAATAAGTGGGTGAAGTGGAGCCTACCATGGTGCCCTTGTTAAATGGATGGATAGACATAAATGTGTCATTCACCTAGGAACCAAACTTTCACACTCTTTCTTGCACCTTGCTGTGGTGAGGCACTTGGCCAGACAGACTAGCTGGGGTTACTCAACAACAGTAATGGCAGCAGAACTATTGACAGCATGAAATACATTGCGCTGGAGAAAAGCGTGTGTTTTTCTGCATGTTGTAGGTAAGAAATAATTATACTGAATTGAGGTAAGTCCATTGGCAAAATTGAGATATGGGGTTTTATGAATTTTTTTTTTTTTTTCCCCCCCTTCAAACTTCTTCAACAGCAAGACTTGGCTGTTCTTTTCCTCACATCATAAGCTATTTATGGCATCTAAATTTTATACTGTTCATAGCAAGTTACTCGGAGAAATGTTCATCATTTCATTATTATTCTAATCTTACTTCTCTCTGATGCTGAAGTAAGGATTTTGAAGGCTTGAATGATGTGTGATTGGATGTGTGGTTTATTTTACTGGAACCTCTGTTTACGATTCTCATATTTTTCATGCTCTCCTATATTTATTTCTGGATTCTTTCCATACATAAGTGGGAAGTGTGTTAGGAAGACAATGTTATATACAGTTCTTCCATAGAAAATTACTCCTTTGAGTCCCCTGCACCCTGAAAGAGGTAATATGGGGATTGACTGTTGCATCAATTTTTATTTCTTGTTAATACTGCCAAAATTATTTGCTGCATAAAGAAATGGCTTGCATCACTGGAATGCTTGTGATTTTCCACATCTAGGACCATCGGGGCATGCCATATCATTATAAGAAAATTTATTGAACAAGGAAGTGAGGAGGCTTTCTTTCGAATATTTTTATCGTTATGACATAGAATGGTGGTGTTGTGTTGTAGTTTTGACTGCATTTTCTTGCCTTAGGAGAAGGGGTAAATGATGCCAGATTTATGTGGAAAAAAAAAAAAAAAAAAGGATACTGCAGTATATATGTGGAGGAAATGTGGTCAGGACACTTTTGGCAAGTTTAGGTTTCATGAGCCCGAAGGTGTTAATAGTGGCTTATCTGTTTTTGAAAAAGATGCAGTGCTAAGCAGTTTTATTGCAGTATAAGGTACTTTACTATGCATTAATTCTCCATATGAAATAACTGGCAGTTTGATTTTATTTTTAACAGTATGAAATATAGCATGGTAGCTACCAGTTATGAGATCAAATCAATATCACATACAGTAATTAGTCATTAGTGTTCATTTCTCACTTAAGATGTTTAGCAAAGATAGACATGGAAATGATACAAATGGCAGCTTGTTGCATTGTTTCTTCTTGGTTTCAAGTTAGTTGGTTTATTTAATATACTTTGAGCTTGGGTCATAATTTCACAGATAACAGTAGTTAAGCGCCATGCAATATTTAGTTTCCAAAAAGGCTTCATGTTTTAACTTTTCTCACTGAAACTGGTAAAAAGATCCAATCTGGTTTTGTACTTCTAATCTTAGTGAACCATTGCATATAAAAGAACTGTTTCTGCCATTTACAGTCAGTTTATTTAGTAGGGACATTTTATATCACGTGTACACTTGAATCAAAAATGATCTTTACACTGGTAACCTTTATATATGAGTGTGAACAAAATGTATGTGGTATAATCCTCGTCCGTATGGTTGGTACGCCTGAGCGAGATATGGACATATGCAGGTGACAATGAGATATATATTTGATAATATCAATGTACAGTATAATGTTGCAGATATTCAATGGCATTAATGTAAAGATCATTTCTGATCTGAGTGTACATTACAGATGATGTTGCATTCCCACCCCTGAAAGTAGAACTGGATATTGAAAATGATGTTTGGTACTTATTAGATGCCATGCTCAGACTTAAATTTGAGCAGAATAACATGTACAGTACATGGTGAAATATATGTACAAGAATGGAGGAAAATTTGTGCTGCTTGATTAAAAACATTGTAATTAATAACCCATCTGAGTGGCACATTATTTGAAGATTTAGCTGCTGAATCCATCCATGTTACAGAATGACATATATTACATATTATTCAGGATAAGAAAATATATAAAGGATGCCTGTCTTTAAAAAAAAAAAAAAAAAAAAAAACAATTGGGGCAGACTCCTAAAACTGTATATACAATATAAGCTAGTGTCAACTGGATTTTTTAAATATATTTCTACTGAGGATTACTGTTCATTATTTTTTTCCTTACATATATTGCAATTTGTGTTAACTTGAGAGTACATAAAGAGCTGTTTGAAAGTTTTTGTATATGAACTGTAAACTGCGGTTGCTACAGCTAGTGCATTTAAAGGAGAGCTGAAGGGCAAGTGTAATGTGTAGTTACTTTCAGGGTAAAATAATTAGCATTAGTCAAGCAGAAATTTATTTGAAAATTTAAGAGGATAGACAAATGGAATGCTGATGGCAGCCAAATTAGAAATTAGAAAACTGATGATTTTGAATGTGAAGTACCTGTATTATTAAAACCAAAAATCTTATACAGTGATCCCTTGATTATTGCACAGAATTGGTGATGAACATGGTGCATGATAATGGACTAGCACGATAACGAAAGTGTAGAATCTATGGTGTTAATCCTAATTGGTATCAGGCATCCCAAGTGCAAGCCCAAATTTTTTCTAACACTTTGACCCTCTAAATATATACATACTGTAACGATAAGTACTGTTTCAGAAACACACATAGGCATAGGTTAATAGAAAGCAATGAAAAGGGCACAGTAAGGAAGAAACCTGATATGGGCTTGAGGTAAGAGTTTCTGAGGCTAGGGGGTGGAGAATTAGTGGTCTCCACAACCTGGGATTAACTCCTTGAGTAGGGCCTCATCTTTGAATCCCTCAAAGCTGTCAGAAACCACAGATACTGCACCGCCATTGTCAGCAGAAACCAGCTCGGGTGTGCAGTAATGATGCTTTTTAGTAAAAAAATGTGCTATAACCACAGGAGTGCAGATTTTCATCACACAGTGATCACAAAAACTGCTATAACTAAGGGATCATTGTATATTCAGCTTATTGGTATGTAGTCAGATTTGTTTTTTTGTTTTTTTAGAAATAATCAACTGCAAAGTTATTTGCTTGTTCTCATATATTTACTGTAATATTATTGGTTGTAGTGGTTGTATGGCAAGGCTGGTCATGATGAGGTTAAATTGTTAATCCTTTTGTTACCTCAACCATCTATCTGCAGTGTCAACATTCTGATCGTCATGTTTGCTGTGATATCCTGAGAGATTTTTGTTGGATGTAAGAATTTACTTAATTATAACAACAGTAGAAATACAGTATTTTCTTATGGAGTATCAATTACTATGTAACAGCATGGTTATAAGATATGCAAGAGTGACGATAAATTTTATGAATTATTTGCATCTCCATCATACATTCTTATATAAGTGATCATTTGTGAACTTTTAAAGGAACAGGAATATTTAATTAATTTTTCATTGTACATTAATGTCAAAGGTGACATGCACATTCTTCAAGTCTCCATTAAATAATATTGCACAGTTTCTCCACACTATTCATGTTTCTTCCATGGAAATCAGTGTGTTGTGCCCTATAGCTGCATTTCCTGCAAGGCTTACTGATTTTTGCTGAAAGGTCAATTGGTATATATGGTTAGCATACACAGTATAGCATCTCTACAGTGCTTCATTCATTTGTATGCAAAAGCATTATGGAAAACCTTAGCAGAGCACAGTATTTATAGTGCAATGTTTTAATTGTAGATCTAATCAATCACGCTAATTGAAAACCTTAGCAAAGCACAGTATTTGTAGTGTAATGTTTTAGTTACAGATGTAATAATTTATTTGATATCAATTTTTATTATAGTTAGCCATGGAAATCAGAAACTATGTTAAGTCTAGATGATGTTTGGTAACAACGAGGTTAATGTTACTTATGCCATCACACCAAAATTATCACAACTACATTAAGCTGCTTTACAGTTAAGACTGACACACAAACACAAGCACAGTAGTCAGGACAAGAGGGGAACATCATACAGATGGATGTAGAAGGTACAGTACATATGCAGAGACTTGTACATTTCTTTTATCATATATTGTACACTAACTTAATGAACTTTGAAGGTATTTTTATAAGTCTGCCTGTGATATATTTGTGACCAGATGATTTAAAGATTTCAGTTTATTAAGATGCACCAAGTTAAGAAATGCTAGCCATTCATGTATTGTACTGCTTTCTCATTAAATAAAAAACTTAATTGCTGGAAAATCTCCAGCAGGCACCCTGTTCTGTTATAAATGGTCAAAATATCACTCAGTATTCAAATGAAATGGTAAATACTTACATCACACATATGGTACTCAGATTATGACAACCTAATTCTCACCCTGCCTCACTACAGCACTGTAATTTGTTTCAGTCTACTACTGTGTAAGAATATATTTCCTGTGCTGGTGTCAATAATAACAATAATAATAATTCTGTGTTTGCATTGATTTAACCATTTTTACTAATACTGTAAATATAAGGGTGTGCAGTGTTATGAGTCTCACATTTTTTTTTAGAGGAACAAATTTTCATGTGGATACTGCTCTGTACGGTACTTAGCTGTGATTCTACATTAATTGTATCAGTGCTGCCAAATGTTACATCACCAAAAGACTCCAATGTATTAGTGTAAAGACTTTGAAGGTTAATGGTCTTGGTTGGAGTGTTCTTTACCTAATATTCATTAACAAAATGTAAAAGTAAAGATCCAGGCCTACAAAAGTAAAGCAAGGCAAATAGTGTTCTTGTCATTAGCATTTTCATATTGTTCAGAAAAACTCATATAATACACCAAAGCCTATCTTCTGTGAATGACTCTTACTTCCAAAAGCTGTTAATCAGTAGAGTTGGGTAGTTTATTCGTTATCACTAAAGTTGCATTTGTTATTTTTCTGTCATTATCATAAAAAAGCTGCTTTCTAAATTTGCTCTAGAAAACTGCTGACTACTGTGTCTATAATAAAATATAATGTGGTTAATATGAAACAATCTACAGTGGTCCTTTAGGAAAATTTGTTCTGTGTGTTATGTGGACTGCTGTAGTTGTAAACCTGTCATGTTAATTGTACTCTGAGTACAGTTAAACTTTACAATAGGTGTCAGATACCAGGAGTTTAAGTTTCCAGTACTGTCTTCATTAAACAGGCTGTAATGGGGCTGGCAGCATCATCACCTAGTGACTTTTGTCGTAAGTATTCTTGTTCTTGTAGCCGCTGACGTATCCTGAGGAGTCAACCACATCTTTGCGGCCTGCAATACCTTTACCTTTCCCAGTGGTATCAAATCGTAGTTTGTGTGAGCCAGTGAACTTCTTGGTGTCTGTCAGTCGGTCCACTGCACTGCTCTTCACTACACTCTGTATAATTACGTGAACTATAGTTGTGTTTTTGCACAGACTGAATGTATAACAACAAACACTGTTTCCTCACTCAGATTAAAATAATCCATCCATCCATTATCCAATCCTATGTCGCCCCACAGAGAAGCGTAGGAGCCTGGTGCTAGGCAAGTTGGTCCTGACATTTAAGATGAGAATGACCAGCCTCACTCATCCCTGAGTGGCATTACATGAGCAATAAACCCCAACCACCCATTGGATATAAACCTTCACTGGCTCAATCCGATTGGAGCGCCGTAATTACCCACTAAACCATCAGGCGCCAAACTTGGTTATATGGTTACCACCCAGTGTAGTAAATGGTTTCCTGGTGTACAGGAAACCATTTGGCTTGTTAATCAGTGTAGAGTTACCCACAGACAGAAGGACGAGGAAAGAATGAAGGAAAGAAAGACAGAAGAGAGAGTAATGAGTAATAATAATAATAATACTTCAATTTGGTATTGACATGTATAATACTGCGTATAAAAACAAAGAAGTGCCTTGCTACCCAGTTTTCCATGAAGATAATTTAAAACTAGAAGTCTATACTGGACTAATAAATAAACAAACAATTAAATGCATAAGTAAATAAATAAATATACACAGTACATGTCCATCCATCCATCATCCAATCCTACGTTGCCCCATGAGTAGCGTAAGGAGCCTGGGTCTAGGCAAGTTTGTCCTGACATTTAAGATGAGTGACCAGCCACACTCATCCCTGAGTGGCATTACATAAGCAATAAACCCCAACCAACCCTTGGATATAAACCTGCATTGGCTTAATCAGAGTGGAGCACCTTATTTACCCACTAAACCACCAAGTGCAATAATTGGGTTATGTGGTTACCACCCAGTGTGGTAAACCATTTGGCCTGTCACTCAGTGTAGAGACACCCATAGACAGAAGAAAGAAGAAAGGAAAGAAAGACAAGAGGAAAGTAGAGAGTAAAGGACAGGCACCCAAGAGCAGCACTGAACTGAGTGAGTGGATGGTAAGCACCCCCACCTACCACTCTATACTGTAT
>JAGKTI010013540.1:0-22892 GCA_018397915.1 Birgus latro
CCCCCATACTTCAGCATTTCACCACACACTCCATCAATTCCTGGGGTGACTCGTACACACAAATACACACTTTCACCAGTGCGACTCATACACACAAATACATACTCTCCAGTGCAACTCGTACACACAAGTAGACACTCTCTCACCAATGTGGCACAAATACTCTCCACAATACCACAGCACCTCACAATTACTCTCCACAAATACACCACATAATTAACATACCCATCATCATCCTGGGTGGTGATTTCAGTAACAAGGGGCCTGCCTGGCATGTCAGCATCCCTGACACAGACAGAGGGGTGGCACTACAGACCCAAACAGATCATCTTTTCATACCTTATAATCCCCATCAACATACCCATATCCCACACCAAGCCCTCTTCCTCCCATCATCCCCAGACATCATCTTCTGCTGCCCAAATCTCGCCCCCACAACATCCTGGAGAGTGGTGAAAACCCTTGGCTCTGACCACCTCCCAATCATCATCACTACCAAAACCAGAATCACCCCAGCTGGCCACAGACACACATACGCTAATTATAAGAGAGCCAACTGGGAGGCCTTCACAACTGAAACAGAACTACACTTTGAAACATTAAACAGTACATCCATCACAAACATCAACACCGCTGTGCACACTTTCAATATGATTATACAAAAGGCAGACCAAAGACACATCCCTAGGGGCAACAGAAAAAGACACAACCAAGTTCACCAGAAATTCAAGGCCTCATCAGTCAAAGGGACACACTACGACACTCCCCAACATCCCATACTCATGACACAGTACAGCAAATACAAGAACTCAACACTCAGATAAACAATAAAATATCAGAACAGCACACACTAAATTGGAATAATTATCTCCAAACACTTGATCACAAAACAAACACCAGCAAACTCTACAAAACACTAAACAGCATTACACTGTCCAACAGCAACACTACACAGTCACACGCTGCCATCACAACAACAGACACCATACCCTCAAACAAACAACAAGAAAACACTCTCATCAATCACTTTTCACGTGTCAGCCATATAAACCCCCATCGCGACGACCAACGTATCATCCAATGTAAGAGACAGTTCCCCACAGACCTGGACTTCGCACCTTTCACTTACAACCAGACGAAGCACATCATTAGCAGCCTTAAGGACTCTTCTGCCTCTGGACCAGACAACATGAGCAACATACACGTTAAACACCTTGGGCCACAAGGCATACAAGTACTCACCAACATATCAAACTCCAGCTACTCCCACAACATAATACCCAACATCTGGAAGCGTGGCATTATCATCCCCAAACCCAACAAAGACCCCACATTACCTTCCTTACACTGCCCCATCACACTACTCTGCACCCCCTCCAATTCCACTGAACGACTAGTACTACAATTTAGTTACACCTCACACCCCCCCCTAGCCTCATCACAACATGGTTTTAGGCCACTACACGACACAAACATTCTTCTTACAGACCTTACACAGAGAGTTTATGATGGCATGAGTTCAAGTAGTCCACCACACAGAACACTTTTTGTCACACTANTGTAACATTTGCTGGTTAGTCTTCAAACTTAAGACACTTAACAACTGGCATCCACGAAGGATCTGTTTTGTCCCCTACTCTCTTTAACCAATACATGCATGACATACCCACACACCACAGATACACATAGCTTCTTATGCAGATGACATAACACTTACATGTATGCACCAAAATGCAAATACAGCTGCACACATTATCCAGCCTTACCTCAACACACTATACGAATGGATCACCACAAACAGGCTCAAAATAGCCCCAATCAAATCTACAGTGACGCTTCTCACAAACTGGACAGCAAAACATAGTCACATTCCACACCTCACCATAAACAACACTCCCCTACCACACACACACACACACACACACAAAATCCTTGGTGTAACGTACAATACATCAGTGTCATTTAAACAACACATCACAAACATCAAAAATAAATTAACACCAAGTCTCAGTGCCTTGAGGTATCTTGCCCATACAACATTTGGCCACGAAAAAGAAACCACCACCACAGTATACAAATAATATATACGTTCAGTAATGAATTATGCAAGCCCTGCTTGGGCTCCTAACCTCAGTAAAACACACTGCAACACTCTACAGACCATATAGTTCAAGGCCCTAAAAATAATCACAGGCTGCACACCTGCTACACCCACACACCACGTACACCAAGAAACCAAAGTCCTCAAAGTCAAGGATCATTTAGACATGAGAGTCACCCAAATTCTCACTGCAGCCTCCACAAACCCCCAACATCCACTACACTACATGGCAGCACATCCACACACACACACACCAAGGAACATCAAAACAACACCCAGCATACGATATCATACTCAAATATTGTCATCTCTACCCCCTCGCTTGCCTCAGACCAGCTTCTAGAAGCATATCCGTACTCAAATCACTCATCACTCCATTCAGTCACTTAACACACAGCTGCATGCATGGCCTTCTGATATCCATCCTTCTGAATGCTATCTCCTTCTTGAGGACAGGGTCCACCTGGGCAGGCTGAAATGTGGGCATCATCCTGCCCTCTTAAGTTATCAGTAGAGGCTGGATGACTCCGTCACTAATGCCTGTCCAGGATGTAACACAGCACCCCATACAATAAAGCACATTATGGAAGACTTCATTGCACACAATCACCTACGCCAGCAACACAACATACACTTCTTGAGAGCTCTGTGGGAAAGCCCGGTCTCTGCCATGGCCTTCCTTAGGGACTCAGGGCTGTTCGGCCAGACTGCCTAGGGAACAACTACGACTACTGCTACAATATGGGGCTCATGATTGATTCCTGATGTATGTCAACATCCACTGGAACCACTCAACTTTCCGTTCACTGTCACTTGGGTGCAAGCACCCACACACATTGTCATAACTGCTCTAACCAGCCAGTTCTTGATCTCTGGCTTTCCTCACTGCCCACCTCACCATCTCCCGGGGAGATCTGTCAAAGGCTTTCTCCAAATAACCAAAGTTCAACTCCCTCTTAAAATCTATATATTTTTCCTTAAGCTGTCAAATGATGAATAAGGCATCAGTGGTCCCCTTTGCCTGCCATAAACTCAAACTGCATATCATCAGTATTAACTCTTTCCATTACATCTTCCAGGACTCGCACCATTAACTTCATTATCTGATCCAACGCCTTCATGCTTCTATAATTTCCTCATTACAGGGCATCACCTTTTCCCTAATACACATTCACAATCACATTCTTAACCCAGGTATCTGCAACAGATCATCATCATCATCATCATCATCATTCATCGTCACCATCATCCGGACCTCCTTTCCCACCCTAGGGCAGGGTGAGGAGTAGCAGCGTCCAAACAGCCAAAGTTTGCCCAGTTCAATGGGCCACACTTCCATTCACTCATTTTTCAAGCCCCCAAATCCTGGCTCCAACGTATAGGGAAAAAAAAAAAACTTTCACCACATTCTGTAGCTTCACATATCCTTATCTGCTAGAGCCAATCCGAATGCTGTCACGTTAAAAAGGGGTGACAAATCCCTCGTTTTGTGCTTCTCCATATAAAATTCATCCATCCAGCGCAGTCTGTTGTCAGTGCCCTAGCCTCATCACCTTCCAAACCCCTCTTCCTCACACACACTCACCCACCATATCCCTCCACCTTCTTCTTGGCCTACTTTGCCTCTTACCTCCTTCAGATTCGCTCAGATATACCTTTTTCACCACTCTATTGTCATCCAATCTCTCCACGTGACTATACTATCTCAGTACACTCTCTTCGATTCTGCTGTCCACAGACTTCTTCACTCCACATCTTTCACGAATCACATTATTTAGTATCCTGTCCACTTTCTGTACTCCACATACATTCCTGAGCAGTCCCATCTACTCTGCCCTTACTCTTGACTTGTCATTCTCATGCCACACCATAGTCTCACATCCATATGTTGAAGTTGGCATTAACACTTGTTCCTGTAAGCCTTGTCCAGCTGCAACACTCAAGCCTCTGTTTCTTATGAAGGTCTTCATTGCACCAGCTACTTTCCTTCCTTGTGTCACTCTCCTTTCCACTTCTTTTGCACATCTTCCTCTCTTTTCTATCACTGTACCCAGGTATTTGAACTCTGTCTCCAATTCCAGTCTCTCTCCATTCACTGTAACATCACACTGGGAGTCACCTTCTCTCTCAATAATCATCACTCTACTCTTTTCTACATTTACTTTCAAGGCACAACACTCACAGACATCAGCAAAACTCTTCACTAGCCTACCAAGTTCTTGTTCAGTATTTGCAAGTAGTACAGCATCATCAGCATACAACAAATTTGAGATATCCTATCCATCACCATTCATTACCAACACCATCCCTCTCTCCATTACTCGTGTTTTTACTTCTCTCATCACCCCATCCATAGATATACAGTATATATTGAACAACTATGGAGACATCACACAACCTTGTCGCACGCCCACACTGAGTGTGAACTATTCACATAGGTGCTCATTTACCCTTACACATGCTTCACTACCATCACAAAAACTCTTGACGGCACCTAGCAGCTTACCATCTACACCATACATGTGCAAAACCTTCCACGATCCTTTTCTCTCTACTTTGTCGTATGCATTTTTCAGATCAACGAATGCCATAAGCACCTTATGGTCCTTCTCACAAACCTTGTCTACTATCTGTCTCACTGCAAGTGTTTGATCCACACATCCTCTGCCACTCCTAAAGCCACCCTGTTCGTCACTCACTAGGACTTCTGATATCTGTCTTACTTTCTCTATAATAATTCCTCCATATGCATTCCTACCACACTCAATAAACTTCTGCCATGATAATTCTTGCATTCACTTCGCTCACCTTTATTTTTGTACACCGGTACGGTCACAGCCTTTTTCCACTCTGCTGGCACAGTTTCACTCATCCATGCCTTCTTACATATCTCCAACAAGCAATTCATTCCACTTTCTCCACTACACTTAATCATCTCTGCATACACCTCATCAACCCCAGCTGCTTACCCATTTTTCAGCCGCTTCATAGCACTCTTCACCTGTGCGAGCATCACGTCTCCTGGCACTGCATTCCTTCTCTGCACACCCCCAAAGCCAGTCATGTTTACAGCCGCTCTGATCTGTGTACTCCCATTCATCAGGCTTTCAAAATATTCTTTCCATTTAGTCCTTACTTCCCCATAGGTTAATAATCTACCACCTAAACCTTCACACCATCACATTTCTTTCCACTTTCTCTTCTACATTTCCGAACCTCTTTTCAGAATAATTTCCTATTTTCAGACCAGTTTGCATTCATTTTTCTTCGTAGATCATTATTTACCTCCCCCTTTTTCCTCTTCACTAGTCTCTTTACGTGCTTCTTGCACTCATTATATTCAGTTCTTATTTCAAATGAACCCCTGTCCTGTAACCACTTCTTCCTCTTTACCTCCTCTGCTCTCTTAACCTCATCATCCCCCCATGCCATACCTTTCTTCTTCATTGTTACTCTTGCGTTTGTTGTTACTCTCGCCATGATGGTAATTATAATAATATTCATGCATCCATCATCCAATCCTACGTCGCCCCACAGAGGAGTGTAGGAGCCCGGGGCTAGGCAAGTTGGTCCTGACATTTAGGATGAGAGTGACTAGCCTCACTCATCCCTGAGTGGCATTACGTGAGCAATAAACCCCAACCATCCCTTGGATATAAACCTTCACCGGCTCAGTCTGATTGGAGCACCGTAATTACTCACTAAACCATCAGGTGCCATAATTTGGTTATATGGTTACCACCCAGCATAATAAATTGTTTCCTGGTGTACAGAAAACCATTTGGGTTGTCACTCAGTGTAGAGCCACCCACAGGCAGAAGGATGAGGAAAGAATGAAGGAAAGAAAGACAGAAGAGGATTGAAGGAAAGAAGGATGGAGGAGAGGAAAGGGCAGACACCCGAGAGCATTACTAATCCAGTGAGTGGATGGTGAGCACCAAATAGTAATAATGATGATGATGATGTGGTAGGTGGGGGTGCTCACCATCCACTCACTTGATGTAGTTCTGCTCTCGGGTGTCTGCCCTTTCCACTCCTCCATCTTCCTTTCCTTCCATCCTCTTCTGTCTTTCTTTCCTTCATTCTTTCCTCTTCCTTCTGCCTGTGGATGACACTACACTGAGTGACAAGCCAAATGGTTTCCTGTACACCAGGAAGCCATTTACTATGCTGGGTGGTAACCATATAACAAACTTTTGGCTCCTGGTGGTTTAGTGGGTAATTACGGTGCCCCAGTTGGATTGAGCTGGTGAAGGTTTATATCCAAGGGGTGGTTGAGGTTTATTGCTCACATAATGCCACTCAGGGAGGAGTGAGGCTGGTCACTTTCATCTTAAATGTCAGGACCAACTTGCCTAGCCCCAGGCTCCTACGCTTTGCTGTGGGGTGAGGTAGAATTGGATAATGAATGAATGAATCTCTGTGGTACGTGGGGGCACCCACCATCTACTCACTCTTTGTAATGCTGGTTTGGGTGTTTGCCCTTTTCTCTTTTCCTTCCTTCCTTCTCAGTCTTTCTTTCCTTCATTCTTTCCTCTTGCTTCTGCCTACAGGTGACTTTGCACTCCCTCTGCTGTCTTTCTTTCTTTCACTCTTTCCTCATCCCTCTCCCTGTGGGTGACTCTACACTGAGTGACAAGCCAAATGGTTTCCAGTACACCAGGAAACCATTTACTGTGCTGGGTGGTAACCATATAACCAAATTATGGCACCTGGTGGTTTAGTGGGTAATTAAGGCCCTCCAATCAGATTGAGCCTGTGTTGGTATATATCCAAGGGGTGGTTGGGGTTAATTGCTGGTCACTCTAATCTTAAATGTCAGGACCAACTTGCCTATCCCTGGGCTTCTACGCTCCTCATGGGGCAGTTGGATGAAGGATGGAGCAATTATTATTGTTTTTACGATTATAAGACCATGGTATTTTTGTGGTCCTGGGATATAGATGCAGAGGCTGTTGTGAGAGACAGGAAAGGGAGGGGATGAATATGTGAGTTGTAGGCCAGAATTCAAGGTGGCATAGGAGGCTTTGTAGCATATATGAAAATACACACATGTTATGGCACTCAAGAAGGTAAAGAAATGCCAGAAAATCCTCACAAGTGACATTTACCCCACCATCTTTGTTTTACAGGCAAAGTACAATCTAAAGATGTTCCAAAACCTGTGAATCGTGCTGGTGGGTTTTTCTGAGGGGGACCAGTGTCAGATGAAAGACTTGGTGTGCCAGAGCGATGGTGTTGTTACAGCTCTGGATGACCAGAATGCAACACATGTGGTAAGTTCATGATTACAAGCTCCTTTCATTTATATCTGGTGTACAGATAGACTGACTGACATAGATAAACATATATACCATACCCTTTTCTTTTTTCCTTCTGTTGTTCTTGCTCTTTGGCTTCCTTCTTTCCATCCTTCTCTGTGCAGTAACAAACTGTGCTTAATCTGTTCTGGATGGCATTAACTGTTGCACGATAATTTGTTGTTTTCTTTGAACGATATTTATCGTGCAGTATTCTGTATTCTTGTATGATGATGCTTTGATATGTATTTATGATTTTTCCATTTATTATTTCTTTCATTTTCAAAATTTTACCAACCTCTTTCCATGGATTTGAACTTTAACTCTTTCGGTGTTGTGGTGTCTGTTTAATATTTTGTCCTATTCAGTTGATTGTGTGATTAAAGATCTTGGCAGCATAACAACTAAAGTCATTGCTGTACCTGTTCAATTTAGTGACTCATGCTTGCTCCGAATTGGACTAAACTTGGTGGAGGAGTTGAGGGTTATAAAGGAATGAAGTATTTAGAATAATTAGTCAAAGGTCACAGTCACAGGGCAGGGGCTTGATGATTGAAGGGTTTAGGTATTGTACTCTCCAAGTACTCCATGTCTTGGTGATTTCATTGTTAAATTGCTGATGACTTAACTGTTTACTTAAAAGTTACTTATGGTTCATTATAAAGCTGCATTGAATTTTTAAAATATAGAAAGGTTGGATGAAATTATTATGTCCATCACTTTCTTGTTATTTCCTCTTCCTTGCCTTCTGGCCTTCTGGACCCCACCTATCCCCACTTGCAGGTGGGGAAAAAGAGACAGGATGATGATGATAATCCTGGTGGTGGTGGCGGTGGATAAAACTTTGCTGATACCAGTCTCTAATCTGCTGCCATTCCAAACAGAACCTGGGCATAATAGATGAGAAATGAACCCATGTTGATGCAGCAATTCTTAACTCAAAATTGTCCCAAGTGCAGCTTGCTGGCTGAAGTTTGTCACACATTTCATGCAACACCCTGTATGGGAAATTTGGATAAAATGTTGATATAATTCCCTAACTATGTGCCGTTCCCAACAGATCCGGAGCAATCTACTGAGTCCGCGCTAGATGTTCTCATCGCCAAGCTCTCCCGGCGGTTCCTCCCGCAGTCACGGCTGAAAGCACTTGAGGGAGACGGTGCAACGCCTGGCATCACCAGCGCCCATTGCACCACCAGCAAGGTATGGTAGGTAATGTTAGACCACTCCTGCATCTACAGTACCATGTCATATGTTAGGTCACTCCATCATGTACTAAAGTAGGCACCATAATGTTAGACTACTACCAGTATATAATCCACAGAATAATTATGAGAGAGGAACATGTAAATTGGGGGGAGGGAAGCAAAATGGCAGGGGACAGGGCAACATGAAGGCAATTTGTTTATGGCCACCCTTTATGGGGTTAAGGCATCTGGATACAGATAGACAGAGCCAACTGGTTATATATCAGTGGCCTAACAGGAAGGTGTGCCTCTTTAGCACAGGACACAGTAGGCATAATAAATAACAAAGCGAGAGGTGATACAAAGCCTCTGAAGCTTATGGGAATATGAGCTAAAATCCACAGCCTCACTCCCACAATAAGGCCATGACTGATGACACTGGAGCTGTACTGATCTTGGTGGGATTCTGCTGGGGATGGAGCCGGTGACATCCAGGAAGGAGCCGTCTGCTGAGATGCAGGGAAAGTCACCCAACGATGATGATCTCTTGTTGTTGTCAGGAATGGTGATGTGAGGTGGTTATGACAAGATACTAAAATGTACACATCATTTATTCAGATATAAATGCCTCCATCTACTAATTGAAATCCCCACACTACATTTGGCGAGCCCTTTGTATCCTGCAGACAAGTATATACACACAAATATATAGCATGGGAGAAGTTAAGCTTACATGAATGAAGTGCCTATTACTGTAGCAGTAAGGGTAAAAACACATTTAAAAGATAATATGTTGGTATATCTCAGTACAGACCTTCAACATTAATATGCATACCAGATACTGACACACACAAATATGTCAATAATTACTTTCAAACACTAACTGTTAGAACTTATGGTCAAAGAAAAATTGCATTAACTTTGCTGTTACTCTTTGAACTGCACCATATGGTACTGAATACATATAAAGTGGACAGGCACTTGTAATTATACAAGAATATATAATCCCTTCACTTCTTTGATGCATTTCGAATCTTGTTGCTTGTATAACTTTACCTATTGTGGTGTATTAGCCAAAATACTGTAGATGTAGCAGTAGTCTAATTATACCAACTAAATATACGCAGGTGCAGTTTAATATGAGCCATGCTGTATATATGTGTGTATGTACTTGTCTGCAAGATATAAAGGGCTTGCCAAATGTAGTGTAGGGATTTCTTTTAGTAGATGGAGGCATTTAGCCCTTATTCCCATAAGCTTCAGAGGCTTTGTATCACCTCTTGCTTTGTTATTTATTATGCCTACTGTGTCTTGTGCTAAAGAGGCACACCTTCCTGTTAGGCCACTGATATGTAACCAGTTGGCTCTGTCTGTCTATATCCAGATGCCTTAACCCCATAAGAGGTGGCCACAAACAAATTGCCTCCATGTTGCCCTGTCCTCTGCCATTTTGCTTCCCTCCCCCCCAACTTACACATCCCTCTCTCATAATTACACTAGTTGGCTCTGCCCCTGTGGTGGGGGGGGACACAATCTGGCCGCACTGTGGGGTGGTACTACTGCTTTGCGGCCAGGTTGTGTTAGGAAGAATTCCACCACCGTATTCCATGCGTGTCGTAAAAGGCGACTAAAAGGGGCAGGGCGAGGGGACTAGGGACCCCCTCCTCTGTTTTTAGGGTGAGGAGACTGTAGCACCAGTCGAGCAGGGCAGTACTCCCAGGGAGGATGGAAAGCTGATGACAGGGAGAGCTGGAACTCCCGTTTCATCAGCCCCAGCATGCTCTCCTATACAAGTTTCTCTAACTGTCAACACCAAACTACATACACGCTACACACTACACTTCCTTTTCAAAATTCTCAAAATGGCTACTAAAAATCATACCTCGGAGTCCCCGGGGGGGGACCATAAATGCCCCCACCATCCGCCCCTCTCCCGGTGACGACTCAAAGAGCTGCCTGGAACCACCGTCTGACTCACTCCTTCTTCATTTCTGTAACATTCGCGGCCTTTCCTCTAACTTTCACGCTGTTGAGCACCACCTCTTCTCCTCTAAACCTCACCTTCTCTTTCTCACTGAGACTCAGCTGTCTGAGACAACTGACAGCAAACCCTTTTCTGTATCCTCCTACTTTCTCTATTCTCGTTTCAAAGCCAAAGGTGGCTGTTGCGTATACGTACGCAACGATCTATCTTGCTCTCGTGTTCCTGAACTTGATTCTTCTGAATTCTCTACTCTCTGGCTTCGGCTTTCCTCTCATTCTCTGACTAAATATATCTGTGCTGTTTACTTATCTCCTATTTCTACTGACTATCAAAAATTCTTTGACTATCTTACTTCTACGATGGAACACATTCTATCCATTTCTCCTTTCTCTGAAATCTCCATTCTAGATTTCAATGTTCACCACCACCTTTGGCTCTCCTCTCCTTTAACTGATCCACCTGGTGAACAAGCCTACATCTTTTCTATCCTTAATGACCTAGAGCAGCTTGTACAGCACCCTACCCATATCCCTGACTGCCTTGGAGAGAGTTCCAACATACTTGACCTTTTCCTAACAACTAATGCTTCTGCTTACACTGTTCATCTTTTCTCTCCGTTGGGCTCCTCCGATCACAATCTTATTACCTTAACATGTCCAATCGCTCCGGTACGGCCTGTGGACCCTCCAAAGAAACGCCACCTGTGGCACTTTGGAGCTGCAGATTGGGAGGCCCTCAGGTAGTACTTCTTTGATTTTCCATGGAATGATTATTGCTTCCATGGCCGGGAGCCATCTGAGTGTGCCTTGCGCGTTACGGAGGTTATTCTCTCAGGCATGGAAGCATACATTCCTTTCTCATATCCTCTCACTAATGCAAGAAAGCCTTGGTTTAATCACGCTTGTTCTAATGCTGTCCGCAACAAGGAGAGGGCCTATAAAAGGTACCGGAGCCAACCCACCCCTGAATCACACCTTTTATATATTTCTGCCCGGAATCGTGCTAAGTCTGTTCTTCGCTCTGCTAAAAACAATTTCATCCGTGCTAAATGTTCCCAACTCTCCAACTCGAATTCTTCTCGCTCCTTCTGGCACCTTGCCAAAAACCTTTCTAACAACTTTACCTCATCATCCTTCCCTCCTCTTTTCTACTCTGATGGCTCTGTAGCTATTTCTTCTACTGATAAGGCAGATCTCTTTGCTCAGACTTTCTCCTCCAATTCCACCTTAGACGATTCCGGTGCTATTCCTCCATCACTTCCCCCCTCTGACTTCCTATTGTCTGACATTAAAATTTCTTCAGCTGATGTGTTCTCTGCCATTACTGGCCTCAATACTAAAAAGGCATACGGTTCTGATGGAGTCTCTCCTGTTGTCCTCAAAAACTGTGCTTCTGTGCTTACACCCTGCCTTGGTAAATTCTTTCGCCTTTGTCTCTCAACTTGTACCTTTCCTTCTTGCTGGAAGTTTGCTCTCATTCAGCCAGTCCCAAAGAAGGGTGACCATTCCCAACCCTCTAACTATCGTCCAATTGCTTTAACATCCTGCGTATCAAAAGTTTTTGAGTCAATTCTTAACAGAAAAATTTTAAAGCACCTTTCCTGTCACAACCTTCTTTCTGATCGTCAGTATGGGTTCTGTCAAGGACGCTCCACTGGCGATCTTCTCACCTACCTTTCAGACTCTTGGTCATCCTCCTTTCGGGACTTTGGCGAAAGCTTTGTCATTGCACTTGACATCTCAAAGGCTTTCGATCGAGTCTGGCATAAATCTTTAATTTCCAAACTGCCCTCCTACGGTTTCTATCCCTCTATCTTTGCCTTCATCTCTAGCTTCCTTTCTGGTCGTTCTATAGCCGCTGTTGTAGACGGCCATCGTTCCTCTCCTAGACCTATCAACAGTGGTGTTCCTCAGGGTTCTGTCCTATCACCTACTCTCTTCCTTTTATTCATCAATGACCTTCTAAGCTGTACATCTAACCCTATCCACTCATATGCTGATGATTCCACCCTTCACCTTTCCATTCGGTTCCCGCAACGTCCATCTCAGCAGTTACTTCAACAAAAAAGGGATGAGGCTATGGCACACCTAATGTCTGATTTGGCTCGTATCTCTGACTGGGGTAAAAATAATCTTGTTATTTTCAATGCTTCAAAAACTCAGTTCTTACACATATCAACCCGACAAAATCTCCCTCAGGATTACCCACTAATGTTTAATAATGAACAGCTCAGTCCTGCATCATCCTTGAACA
This sequence comes from Birgus latro, assembly GCA_018397915.1. Taxonomy (NCBI): domain Eukaryota; kingdom Metazoa; phylum Arthropoda; class Malacostraca; order Decapoda; family Coenobitidae; genus Birgus; species Birgus latro. Next base: position 12,826 of record JAGKTI010013540.1, read on the forward strand.
TGCTTAGGGTTTCATTCTCTCAGGATTTGTCTTGGAAAGAACATATTACATCTCTTGTGAAATCTGCTTCCAAGAGATTAGGTGTGCTAAGCCGATTCCGTACTTTCTTTACCCCTGCACAGTTGTTGACCTTGTACACGGGTTTTATTCGCCCATGTATGGAGTACAACTCTCATGTGTGGGGAGGCTCCCCACATGCAGCTCTTCTCAATAGGGTGGAGTCAAAGGCTTTTCGTCTCATTAACTCTCCTCCTCTTACTGATTCCCTTCAACCATTGTCTCTTCGCCGCACTGTTGCATCTTTATCTCTCTTCTATCGCTACTTCAATGGTCACTGTTCCTCTGAACTGTCTGCTTGCATCCCTCCACCTCTACGACGGGCACGTAGTACCTGTCTAGCAACAAACTCTCATCCCTTTTCTGTCCAACTCTCTAATGCAAGAGTTAACCGTTACTCCCAGTCTTTTATTTATGCAACTGGTCAACTCTGGAACTGTCTTCCTCTGTCTGTATTTCCTACTTCCTATGATTTCCAGTCTTTCAAGCGCAGTGAGTCCAGGCATCTCGAATTGAACGGATCTTGAATTTGGCTCTCTTTTGTACTGTTTTTGCTTTTTCTTGGAAGGAACAGTATGCAGGCCCGTGGCCTTTGGTTCCTTCTTCCATGCTTAAAAAAAAAAATAAAAAAAAACATTCACCCTTCAAATCTATCCCCATTGCAACAAAAGGGTTACTTCAGCTTGCATCCCACACAAGTATTTGATCAGGTAAATGATAAAATGTATCTCAGTGGTTGAACAGACAGTAGCTACAACTGTATATAATAAACCCTTTTTCCTATTGCTTCTAATTCCCTCCTTGTTGTATGTAGCAGTTGTGTGCATACAAAGGATAGCAGAAAGGATAGAGAGGGGAGGGAGGGGGGTGGAGGGGAGGGAGGGGGGGTGGAGGGGAGGGAGAGGGGGGATGGTGTGGAGGGGTGGGAGAGGGGGGAGGGAAGGGAGGAGGAGGGGGAGGGGGGAGGGGAGGGAAGGGGGATGGAAGGGAGGGAGGACACAAAGGAGAAGAAAGGAGGGGTAATGGGGGGGAGAGAGGAGGGTGAGGGGGATGGAGGAAGCTGCTTTTCAGGGAAGAGGAAGTGTTGGAGGGAAGAAGAATGGCAAGAGATGGAAAAACAAGGAGGGGAAAGGAAGGAAAGAAAAGGAGGGAAAGGAAGAAAGTAGAGAGGGGGGGGTGGAGGAGAGGAAGGAAGGAGGAAAAAGGGATGTGAAGGGAGGGGTGGAGGGGGGTGGAAACTAGTGGAGGGATGGAGGGGGAGGAAACAAGTGGAGGGAAAGAATTGGGGGGTTGATGGAATTTGCCAGCTTTTGGTCACAGGCAGGGTTGCCGTTTTGAGGAATTTCGTCTGCTAATGTGGAAAAACAAATGAAGGACGAGCATGGACGTGGACAGGTGGACGTCATTCCACACAAGTGTGGATTTTTTTCCCACACTACTGTACTTGTTTACGTTATTTTGAAGGAATAAGGGGAATTTTATCATGGTTGGGAGGTATTAGCATGTATTGTTATTCAGACCCTTCACAATTAAACTAATGAACATGTAGTGTTTGCCAGTAATACTGTCTTTTAAAATAAGGAAAAGTATGTCATGGAACAGTCTACCTGCACCCACCCAACGATATCATTACTTCTTACTGAAAAATAATATTTAACAATTATTTACAAGACACATGCCAACCATTAGCATCCACACTTACTTTGTAATAGTAAGGAACTACTGAAACAATGTTGTGAATCATGTACAGTTAATTGACTAGAGAACTTGGGTGTGGATGAACTTGTCTTTTGGTTGGTTATTAATCAGCATAATTATGACTTATTAACTATTTTTGTTGTTTAATGTCCTTACATTAAATCATAATAGGTCATCATTATTAATTCCCTCTCTGCCAGAATTCACAATATGTCAGATTTTTTATTAGTTGTACCAACAACACATCCTCTGTAATCCTGGCTACCAAACGAGAACGTGTGGAATAATGACGTCACAAAAAGTGTGGAATTCACTACAACTCTGGTCACAGGTCAGTCTGGCTTGAGCTGTGGCCGGTGAAGGATGGATGGTTAGGTTTCTGATAATATTTTTTTCCATTCATCTTCCCATTAATTTCTTCCATGATGATTTTTCTTTTAATGTGTACAGTATTTTAAACATTCCTGAGTATGTCCAAAGCTTACTTAAATAATTGAAGTAATAAAAAATAGGGTAACAGAACTGTGTGTGGACATTGGGATGGGGTGTGTGTAGAGTTTGGGGTGTATGTGTGGATTTAAGGGGTGTGTATGTGTGGAAATTTGGCAGAAAAACAGCATGACATGGAGGTGAAGTAATTTGTGGGCACCCTTTCCAGCATCAAGACATTTAGCTGTACAGGACTACCACCACCACAGCTGCCAGAACTATCAGAGTCACTGCTAGAGCAACCACAACCATCAGTTTGCTGTCTGTGGTACACTAACACTTGAGGGGGCATTTAACTGGATACTAATTCGGTCAGTATGCCATATCCGTATCTCATATTTTTTTGTGCATGCTATTTCCGTATGGCTTTATATATCTTGAGAGGCCTTTCTAGATGGGTTAAATATGCATAATAACTTCAACAAACCAAAGTGGTGATATCTAGGGCTGGTGCAGAGGAAGTGTGCCCATGTGTACAGTAGTGTGCTGCAAGGGTGTGGGAAGTTACATCACCTTGGTCAGTGTTTGTGATAAATGAGTGCATAAGAGATGTAATGTTGGATCAAGCGGAAGCAAGTCACTCTGGCCCATAGCTCTTCCGGCCTTAGTAACTCCAGCCCCTAGTTTTACTAGGCCTAGTCATTGCTGCCTCCCACCCATAAATGAGGCTATTATTTTATTAGGTTTGACTCTCATCTTAAATGTCAGGACCAACTTGCCTAGCCCTGGGCTTCTACGCTCCTTGTGGGGCAACATGGGATTGGATGATGGATGGGTGGATGGTAAGGTTAGGTTAGGCTAGGTTTAATTAGTTGATAATAATAATCAGGTTAGTTAAAAACAGGTAATAATACAGGCATACCCCTGTTTAATGATGTAATTGGTTAGGTAAAACCCCATCATTAAGCTGGGTATCATATTTCGGGGGTACTTTTAACACGTAAAGCTATGTGGAGCATTTACCTTCCAAGGGTTTCCCCCCAACCAAGTCCAAACCTACCCAAATGAGTCCAAAAACAAGTTTAAAGCCATTGTAAATGGCCTAACAGCTGTTAAGGAAGCTAACCTAAACCTAACACCTGTAAGTAACTCACTAAAACCAACAAATAAAATTGAAAATTGCCAAATATGTCTGGAAAAAAATCAAGCTTAGTAAACTGTACCCCAAAATGACAATGTTCACCCCACCTTTGGCTAAAACACATTAATCCAAGTCTAAAAACAGTTTATAAATCAGCCTAAGCACACAGTTTTTGTCTAAAGTAACAAAATCGATAAAAAAAATCAAAACCCATCATTAAACTGGGGTTTGGCCATCATTAGGCAGGGTATGGTGATACTTCTACCCCATCATTAAGCCAGGGTATCGCATCTAGGGGTACTGTATATCAAGGTATTACTGTAATGGCTGTAATGAGTGGATTTTTGTCAGGAAAAGGGGGCCAGTGTGACTAGGTTTTGAGGCTGGAGTGACTAGAGCTGGTATATTAGGGGCTAGAGTGGCTTGAAGCCAATCAAGCAGCGTGGAGAGCTGCCATTAGCTGACCACGGCCGATCCATGCAAGGATGTTGGTGCCTCTGATACAGTGATACAAATTAAATTCTAAAAATCATTTGGTATAGAAAGTCTTATTAACATTGATCCCTTGCCCCTTTTCAGTTAATTTATGGACAGGTGTAGTAAGATCAAGTGGGTAATTTTGACTAGTAACCAAGGAGAAATATTCCTTACTTAGGGCTCAAGATTCCATGCAACAACTTCGTAGAGATCCCTAGCTCCTTTTCAGTTAGTTGATGGCCAAGTGTAGTCAGATTGGGAGGGTTAATTTGACTATAGGTCTGTTACAGTAACTAGGTCCGTATTTTTCTTTTGTGGGTTATATCACACAGCTTATTGGTAGAAGGACAGTGGTTTGGCTCAACATTCATCCCATAGCACTTCATGACCAGCCTGATATTCTGATATTTGTCTGGTATTACGGTTCAGCATTTAATATGGAGGGATGGCAAATTTTAGACCAAGTTAGAGTAAAATGAGTATGGTAACAATGGACTCAACCCCTAGTTAAGGCTTGTTAACCCCTAAACCGCAGGGTTGTGTGAGGCCGTCCTGGCACTTCCAGCCAGTGGTAATTCGCGCTCTGACTTATTTAAAAAAAAATATTGGCCCAAACTAGCCTGAGTGATATAAATAGCACTCAGGATTCTCCTACAGTTTTTCATATATATTTATTTCTTGAAAGCCCCGGCTACTTAAAAAGAAAACAGAGGCACCCAACTGACGGTCCATGGCTCGAGCCATCACCACCGAGCGTCACGAAAGTGACGGCCTGCAGTTAAGTGGTTTAAGTCCATTCAGCCACATCTTCATGCTAGTTGTGGGAATGACCCTTTTTAGAAAGTTGGCTATAGGAGCAAGAATATGTGGCTAATATTTTACTGGATCTTCTGTGTCTTTCTCACTCCAAGGTAGGGTCCAGAGAATCAGAAAAAAACTTGATAGAATGAGATACCGTAAAGTGGGATGACTTCAGACTTGGGGATGACATCGGACATTTTGGGGGAAAATGTAAACCAATTAAAATACAGAGAAATGAAAATTTGGTTGTGAAAAAAAATTCGAGTATTATTAAAGAGGAATGTTGTAAATATAACTTGGATAAAATAATAATGTAATCCCATTTACACAGTTTGTGTAAATATTCATTGAATACGTCATAAAAAAAGGCATGTTTTTTTGTATTGGTCAAACTTTACTGAGCGTAAGGAATGGGAAGGTGTGAAGACATGTGACCATAGCCAAAATGTCGCAAACACATCTGCAATACCATATATACAGTTACTTTGGCCTCAGTGTCCGTAGTTCAAGGTCCACAGGCCTAACAGCAAATTTTCTTCTTTTTCCACATTTAATGGGGTTACTTTGGACACGATCTGGGGTTACTTCGGACACGTGGTGACTTCGGACCTGGAAAGGAAAAAAATATAGCTTCCAGCCTGTGTGTATGCATGTACAGACACACAGACACACACAGACAGTATTTGTACCTAACTATACATTGCAAGCATCCTTTCAATCATGACAACATCTGTTACTTGCTTCCTTCTTAAGAAACCTTAACTGTGTAAGGCAACAGATGTTGACATGATTTGGGGGATGCTTGCTGTTCATTACTAGGTAAAATTACTGTAAGTTGTCTTTCTTTTACAGGAGGCAAAATGCCTAGGAAATACATCCCAAAAGTGCAAGTGAAAAGAGGAACTATACCAGCAAAGTAGGTAAAGACCGCTTAAAAAAAGCCAAAGATGACAGTGGAAAAAACACCTGAGTGTGTGTAAGGCAGCTACAAAATGGAACTTAAAAGTACCCTATATGTATATCGAAAGGGAAAGCACACCAAAGCAGCTGGTGGACAGACTGTGTTGTCATTAACCCTACCCTACCATAGATGATTACGGTGATGTAGACAATGATGACATTGTTAAAATATTGCCAGAGCCAACACTTGATAAAAAAGTCGTATGATATTCGATGTAGATGTCAATAGCTGGCCTGTGTGTGTGTGAGAGAGAGAGACTGAGACAGACAGAGACAGAAAGAGAGAGAGAGACGGACAGACAGACAGAGACAGATAGAGAGAGAGTGAGAAACAGAGAGAGACAGAAGGAGAGAGAGAGAGAGAATTATTGGGTAATGAGGCTCAACATGATCAGTAAGTTTAGATTAATAGGTGTAGAAGAAGGGGATGAATAAGAAAAGTGATAATCATGTGATACAAATATTTGTTTAATATACGGGCTTTAATTTTGCATATCATTACTATTGCAAAATGGCACAATGAGCCATAAATTACTCAGGCTGTAATGTATTAAGTCTGGTGCTACTTGTGATACTTATGTTTACCTAATTAAGATTTATTTGCTTTATCTCAAGCATATTACTTTTATTTTTATAAGAAGTTGTGTCACAGGTTCGTTTCGTTTCGTTTTTGAAGGCTCCAACATGCTTGCATGTGTCGGCCTTGGTCACCTAATGGCGGCTCTCCACGCTGCTCGATCTCTGGCAGCCTCCCTATTCAGTCCCTTAACCCTTAAGTCACATTTAATGACCTCGTCCCATGTCTTTCTCGGTCTACCCCTCCCAACCCCTCCCCCAATATTAACACTTCACACCCTCTGTACCCAATTATCATCCCCCATCCTCTCCACATGTCCAAACCACCTCAGCCTACCTCTCCTCATCACAACACCAATACACTCCAGTCCCATCCTACCTCTCAACTCTTCTATCGTAAACCCAGCCCCCCCAGGCCTTGCACGCAGGGACGCACTGCACATCCACCTAATCATTGTCATTTCTGTAAGGTGTGCCTTACATTTTCAAGGTGTCATTACGTGATTTCACAAAGAAAATCTTATATTTTTTTAAGTTAGAAAAGTTCCTACACAATCTGTGTACCAGAATTCAGTTGTGATAAACACCTATGTGGCTTTATTTCAAACACACATATGTGTATGTGTTCAGTGTGAGAAAAGGAGTACAAAATAAGTTATAATCTTTATTTAATCCTATAGGGGTTACAAAAATATGTTTTTCACAGTTTCTTTTTTAAAAAAAACTCCGTCAGTGTCCGAAGTCACCTCAGCAGTGTTCGAAGCCATCGCCAAATACATGCACTCCCATTTAAAGGGCAAAAGCATTGACTGTCTGAAGTCACCCCACCCAAGTCCGAAGTCACCCCACATCGATTATGACTGTGGACAGCATTATAAATATATATATTTTTTTAATACAAGCAGAGTCCTGAATTTTTTTCACCTGTCTCATCATAAAGCTGTGTTCTTAAGCCACACATTCATGCAAGAAATAATCTTGTTAAAGCTAAACATGCTGAGTTACGACTTAGAATAGGTAAAAATCGTCCGAAGTCACCCCACTTTACGGTACTAACCAGTGTTCACCCAGTTGAATGAGCCCCACTGCCATTCTCACCATTCAGGCCTCTGGAATCCAGGCATCAAGGGGCTACAATGTTTGCTGAGCCATTAACCATGATGAAGCAGTCTACTGTAAATGGCAGTATGCAGGTTTTACTCTAATCTGGCCTAAAATTCTCTTTCCATCCATATTCCTGAGCTGTAACAAGAGTAACTAGATTGATGTTAGTCCTGAAGTGTTACAGATGAGATGTAGATGTCGTATTGTCTTTCTGCCTTTGTGCTAGAAAAGAGTATGGCTGCTTGGTTTGACAGGCAGGCCTAATTTAGCCTTTTGCAGCTTATTTGTAGCATATCATTTTTTTTTTGTTCCTCGTGGAGGATGATGAATGAAAAAAAAAATTAAATGCTACAAATAAGCAGCAAAAGGACAAATTTAGGCCTGCCTATCAAACCAAGCTGCCAGACTCTTACTGAACTTGGCCTAAACTGCCCTTCATCTTCAAAATGATCTTGTAAGGATAAACACCTTCAATATACTATACTCTTTTCACTTCAATTTGGTCTAAAAGTAACAACTCCCAATCCTGAAAACTGAGCTTTAACAAAGGCCTATTAAAAAAGTGCTATGGGCTTCTTTTTGGTTTAAAAATTCTCAACATCTTGATTTTTGAGTTTGAACAATAGATGAACACTAGAATATGCTGCTCATCACAAACAAGTGCTGTGGAAAGAATAACTAGCTGTAGCATTGTCTTGTTCTGCCACTGAACTATGTATGAAATGGGTTACTGAAGACTGTGTTGGGCAAGTTAAGGTGAGGAGACTGTAGCACCAGTCGAGCAGGGCAGTACTCCCAAGGAGGATGGAAAGCTGATGACAGGGAGAGCTGGAGCTCCCGTTTCATCAGCCCTCAGGACTTGTTCCTGACCATCCTCCTTTGCTGAACTTTTTCAGTGTCTCAGTAACACAGAGAGTAGACCAGCATGCTCTCCAATACAAGTTTCTTTAACTGTCAACACCAAACTACATACACGCTACACACTACACTTCTTTTTCAAAAAATTCTAAAAAATGGCGCACATAAATCGTGCCTCGGAGTCCCCAGGGGGGGGACCATAAATGCCCCCACCATCCGCCCCTCTCCCAGTGACGACTCAAAGAGCTGCCTGGAACCACTGTCTGACTCACTCCTTCTTCATTTCTGTAACATTCGCAGCCTTTCCTCTAACTTTCACGCTGTCGAGCACCACCTCTTCTCCTCTAAACCTCACCTTCTCTTTCTCACTGAGACTCAGGTGTCTGAGGCAACTGACAGCAAACCCTTTTCTGTATCCTCCTACTTTCTCTATTCTCGTTTCAAAGTCAAAGGTGGCTGTTGCGCATATGTACACAACGATCTATCTTGCTCTCGTGTTCCTGAACTTGATTCTTCTGAATTCTCTACTCTCTGGCTTCGGCTTTCCTGTCATTCTCTGGCTAAATATATCTGTGCTGTTTACTTATCTCCTATTTCTACTGACAATCAAAAATTCTTTGACTATATTACTTCTACGATGGAACACATTCTATCCATTTCTCCTTTCTCTGAAATCTCCATTCTAGGAGATTTCAATGTTCACCACCACCTTTGGCTCTCCTCTCCTTTCACTGATCCACCTGGTGAACAAGCCTACATCTTTTCTATCCTTAATGACCTAGAGCAGCTTGTACAGCACCCTACCCGTATCCCTGACTGCCTTGGAGAGAGTTCCAACATACTTGACCTTTTCCTAACAACTAATCCTTCTGCTTACACTGTTCATCTTTTCTCTCTGTTTGGCTCCTCCGATCATAATCTTATTACCTTAACCTGTCCTATTGCTCCAGTACGGCCTGTGGACTCTCCAAAGAAACGCCGCCTGTGGCACTTTGGAGCTGCAGATTGGGAGGCCCTCAGGCAGTACTTCTTTGATTTTCCATGGAATGATTATTGCTTCCTTGGCCGGGAGCCGTCTGAGTGTGCCTTGCGCGTTACGGAGGTTATTTTCTCGGGCATGGAAGCATACATTCCTTTCTCATATCCTCTGACTAATGCAAGAAAGCCTTGGTTTAATCACGCTTGTTCTAATGCTGTCCGCAACAAGGAGAGGGCCTATAACAGATACCGGAGCCAACCCACCCCTGAATCACATCTTTTAATATTTCTGCCCGGAATCATGCTAAGTCTGTTCTTCGCTCTGCTAAAAACAATTTCATCCGTGCTAAATGTTCCCAACTCTCCAACTCGAATTCTTCTCGCTCCTTCTGGCACCTTGCCAAAAACCTTTCTAACAACTTTACCTCATCATCCTTCCCTCCTCTTTTCTACTCTGATGGCTCTGTAGCTATTTCTTCTACTGATAAAGCAGATCTCTTCGCTCTGACTTTCTCCTCCAACTCCACCTTAGACGATTCTGGTGCTATTCCTCCATCACTTCCCCCCTCTGACTTCCTCTTGACTGACATTAAAATTTCTTCAGCTGATGTGTTTTCTGCCATCACTGTCCTCAATACTGAAAAGGCATATATGGTCCTGATGGAGTCCCTCCTGTTGTCCTCAAAAACTGTGTTTCTGTGCTTACACCCTGCCTAGGTAAACTCTTTCGCCTTTGTCTCTCAACTTGTACCTTTCCTTCTTGCTGGAAGTTTGCTCTCATTCAGCCAGTCCCAAAGAAGGGTGACCATTCCCAACCCTCTAACTATCGTCCAATTGCTTTAACATCCTGTGTCCCAAAAGTTTTTGAGTCAATTCTTAACAGAAAAATTTTAAAGCATCTTTCCTGTCACAACCTTCTTTCTGATCGTCAGTATGGGTTCCGTCAGGGACGCTCCACTGGCGATCTTCTCACCTACCTTTCAGACTC